>JACBAD010002022.1:0-91155 GCA_014281905.1 Aspergillus hiratsukae
CCCCCATCTCATCCGCCCCCTTCAACCGCGAGATCTCCCTGCGCGCCCTCCGAATCGCCTCCTCCTCCACCTTCTTCATCGTCCCAGACACCTTCACAACACGAAACACACACGATCGCATCTTCCCCGCAGCCGCAGCCGCAGGCGCTCCCCTCTTCACTCCCCCATTATTGAAATCCGGTACCTGCGACATATACGTAAGAGCCGACCAGACGAGCCGGAACGACGCCCGCGGACACCGGATGATAGCCGTCGACGTAGCAGGCGACAGATACTTGACTGTCCTATGTCAAAACCACAGCACGAGAAAAGGGAGGTAAGGTAAAAGGAGGTAAAACGCACCACTAACACCACCCGCCCCAACACCACCCAGCCGACCAACGCCCCAGTCTCCGAAAATCTCCGCGACTTCCTCCCGAACCATCTTGGCGAGTAAGGCGGGCGTCAGGGCATCGGAGGTGGGCGAGTGGATGCCGAGCTGGGCATGTGTGTCAGCTTGCGAGAGCGGTTTTGGTTTGCTGGTTGAGGAGGTGGGCCAGGAGGAGGGTTCTGGGTAGAGGATGTCGAGGAGGAGGTAGCGGTGTTTGACGCGGACCATTTTGGTTTGCTCTGTTGGTGGTCTTGGGTCTCTAGTTCTTCGAGTATGTGTATTCTCTTTTTGTTAGAGTGATCAGAAGGGAAGCGCTATGCTGTGCTTGACATTTATGAATTTGAGATCGAGTATCAAGTCTTGTAGATTGAGTCGCGATATCGATAAACTTTTGATAGCAGGAGCTCGGACCAATTACCGGTGGGGAAGCCGATTCCGAATAAGGTACCTTACTTCAGTATCAACTATCAACACCGGAGTCACAATTGAAGAGATATTCCAACAGTTACGTGAAATTGATTTTTGTCAGTTATTAACAACTCCGCGAAGAAAAGGAGCATGCCGGTCACTATGCAATTACCAGGCAAAGAACTATCTGGAGAAGCTTGGGCTGCGACTTTACAACCCCCTCTGTCTCTGAAGTGATGCTCGGCAGCTCTCAGGAGTTTCAACTTAACATTATTGTGAACGGGGAAAGAAGCTGTGGTTATTTTCCAGAGCATAAGATAATCTGCACACTGTAGTACGTGAAGATCATCAAAGCTCTGTATGCCTAATTGTATGTTCTGTCTCAATTCTTGCGTTGAATTCATTAGCCTATCAGCTAGTCATGCCACATATGCGCAATACACAATGTATGTTGAAAAATAGTGAAACTCGAGAAGAATCAGAACCAAATGCAAATACAGGCCATCATAACTCCAACGTCGACGTGACGGATTTTAAGAGTCAAACCGCAAATTCCGCCAGAATCATCCAGTGGGCTGCCACTGGTTTGTTCGGCAATGACAAGAGAAAAAGGGAAAGGGGGAAATATTAAGAGATATAATAGAATGCTTAAATGTTAACCTCCACACGGCCCTCGGCACCACCCTTCTGCAAAGTGGGGAGCAGGTAGGTGATGTCATCCCAAGGGTGTCTGTAAAGACCAGTACGCAGTCTCTTCTGGTCGAGGTAGTGAGCAATGAGACCAATGCTGCGGCCAAGGACGAAGAGACCGTTGAGAACTCCCATCTTCATGTATTCCTCAACTTCCTCGGGCGAGAAAGCACCGCAGTTGCGCATCAGGTCAACGAAGCAGACAGCAACGCAACCATCGACGTTCAGAATGAGGTTGTCCTTCTTGGAGGTGGTGACGGTCTCGACAGCGATGGCATAGTCGAGGAGCTTGGTGCTGGGGAAGTGCTTCTTGACAAACTCCTTGACCAACTCGACACGCAGATCGGGGTTGTTCCGGGACTTTACTCTGTGGCCAATACCAGGGACTATGCAAAGGTCAGCATTTCCTCGACAGATGTTCTTTACCCAGAAAGTTCACATACTCAGCTTGTTCTCCTTTCTCATGGTGTCAACAAAGTCACGGGGGCTCATGCCCTTGTCGAAGGCCTTGGTAAACTCCTCAGCAGCACCGTCAAGAGCACCACCGAAGCGCGATCCGATGGTCAAGAGACCAGAGACCAGGGCGCTGATCAGATCCTTGCCCGCACGGGTTGTGATAATGGTGTTCATAGCACCAGACACGGCGGGACCGTGGTCAGCAGTGAGCATGAGAACCATCTCCAGAAACTTGCTGGCATAGCGAGGCAAACGGCGACGGAACCACAGAAGGGACATAACACCACCAATACCAATGTCCTCTCTGAACACGTCGGAAATGGGCATTCCGGCGTACAGGAGCTCCTGGCCACGGTCGTCGGTGATGGTGGAAATGAAGGCAGCGGGCTTACGGATGAGACCCAACTCCTGGGCCCAGGAGTAGTCGATGGGGATCTTGGGAACTTGAGGTTCGGGCTGGGGCTTGATGATACCCTTCTTGACCTGCTCATCGTACACCTGCTTGAGGAGCTGAGGAAGCTCCTCGAACGTGTCGGGAACGTGGATACCGGCCTCTCTCATGGCCTTGTTCTTGTACACAGCGGTCTCAAGCTGGGAGTTAGCCGAGGCACCAGCGTGACCGAACTGAACCTCAGTCTTGAACATGCTGGCGCAGGTACCAATGGCCCAGGCGACGATAGGCTTGGTAATGGTGCCGTTCTTCACGGCTTCAATGACACGGTACTCCTCGACACCACCGACCTCACCGAGCAAGAGGAGGATCTTGCAATCAGGATCGGCCTCGTAACGCAGAAGGTGGTCGATAAAAGTGGTACCGGGGTAGCGGTCACCACCAATGGCGACACCCTCGTGAACACCATCGGTGGTCTGAGAGATGATGTTGTTCAATTCGTTGGACATACCACCGGACTTGGAAACGTAGCCGACCGAACCCTTACGGTAGAGCTTCGAAGCAACAATGTTGTCCATCATACCACCGGTGTTACCGATCTTGAAAGCACCAGGCTTGATACCACCAACAGTAGCAGGGCCAATAATGGTGATACCCTTCTCCTTGGCAGTAACCATGATCTCACGAGCACGCTGTTCCCATTGTTAGCCTCTATACTTATATGGGTATATGGGAGCGAGACATACCCTCTCGGGGACACCCTCGGCGATGATGGCGATGGACTTAATCTGAGGGAACTGCATCAACTCCATGGTGGAGCTGTAGACGGAACGGGAGGAGGCGAAGTTGACAATGGTGTCAACATCTGGGTGCTTGGCCATGGCCTTGGAGACATCCTGGTAGACAGGAAGGAGAGTCTCGCTGGTACCCCAGTACCTACGATTCCAGAGTCAGCAGCTGTTGATGGAAATACTGTAGCAGAGGGAGGCGATATCCGTACATCTTGCTGACGAACTGGCCACCGAAAGTGTAGATGATACCAGCAACGGAAGGTGTGCTACGCTTGCAAATGAAGTCGAAGTCGAGCATGCCTTGCACGGCTCTGGGCTGCATACCGCTATGATCACCGTCAGTCCCCGCCATTGACCTTGCCTGCGGCCAGTAATCACTTACTATACGAAGCATCTCGTCTTGTTGTGGAAGAGGGTGTGGGTGAGAGGAGAGCGCACTCGGCTGGGAGGCTCGAAGCGAGTGATGTTGTCGTTGGCGTTGAGACCGCCATTGGCGGCGCTGGCAAGGGGAGCAGAAGAGGGCATGATGGCTGAGTACTCTGTTTCTCCAAAAATTGATCAGCACCGGGTCAGGGAAAGGCAGCACGATGTAATGCAGATAGCTCGGAGGACACCAAGATGACACTTTCAACCTGGTTCAAGGAACTTTGGAATGGCGACATACCCGTCAACAGAGCTTTTCGAGATCGAGATCGGCTTGGAAAAGGACCGAAGGTATTATTAACTAGGTAGATATAGGAAGATGAGACAGAAGGAAGGAGTCGCTTCGACGGTCAAATGCAACTCGGAAGGAACAAGAGCCACGAAGGATGAGAAGATGCACAAGTGAGGAAGATGGGGATGAGGAGAATGATGAAGCAGAGCAAGAAGATGGAGGAATTGGGATCCAAGGGGATTATGGGGTGGGTGGTTTATCCTACGGGATCAAGAAAAAAAGCACCGAAAAATAAAATAAAATAAAATAACTGAATTATATGACGAGGGGTTTCAATTTCAACGATATCGGGAAGCTGAGGGGAAGTTACTGTTCCGGACGATACTGTATCAGTACAATACCGAGACAAGCTGGCCTCGGGTGGTTTCTTGATGGGTCGAAGACGGGACCAGTTGGGGATGCAATTGCGTTGCTTGCTAGCAATTGAACCTAGAGATAACCGATTATCTTCAATAATTGTGTCTGCTGGTTCTCTGGAGTGGCCACTAAGTCTAGATGCCCTCAACAACATGCAAGGTGATTGACTTTTCGGAATACACAAAAGATACCGGGCATCGTAAAGTGCGGAGTACTTGAAGATAACCTAACTATGGAAGAAGAGCGTGGTCTGCTTGGAAGTTACTACTACTATCTACAGTATCTCAACACCGAAATTTCTTCGAATGAACCTATTTGAAGCTCTGTCTCCTTTCCAGTCATGATCATGCGTGGAATATCCCTCATCACAAGATTCAAACAGGATCGTGTACGGCCGTATCCTAACAAGATGGAGCCGGACTGCGGAGTACTCGGTAGAATCTGTACCTGGATGTTGAACAGGCAAAAGAACGTTGCAGAGGAAACTAAAGTAGCTTGGTTGGGGCTAAGCCGGTGGATCCTCTTTTGTACTAGTGACCACTAATTTGGACCCAGCAGAGAGAAGAGCCCCTCCACGCTAAGGCTCCAACCGCCGGACGCTAAGTGGTGATCTGCTCACCGAAAGATCAGTGTTCAGTGTTGTCATCATGGACTGTCGTACCGTGATATTCGGTCCGCTTGGTTATGGACTTGGCTGGGTATGTTTCTATGTGCCTTTCTGTCAAGCCCAGGTAGTGAATAGATATCTGGTATGTTACTATGTATACTCCGCGTGTAATTGGGTCCTATACGATCTGACAGACAATTGATGACATCAACAGCGCAGACGAAGGATGTCAAACATCTCCGAACGACTTCGGGTCTCGCGCAGAAATTCGTAGACAGTCTAGGAATCATTAGGTAGCCGTCCATAATCCAACAAAAAAGCGACACGAAGCGCAAATGACCCCAGGGGTTGCCTCCGGTGTCTGATCCCTCCTTTTTGCAGGAATTCAGTATTGAGGCTACAGCGTAGGGTGTGTCCTGCCTCTAAATACCCTTCCCGAATAACCCCAACGGAAGCTCTCCTGGAGACGGGTGGGAGCTAAATTTGATCGGTCCGCGGGTGAACTGAGCGACAGCAGGACCCACCACTCCCTTCTTCCCCACTAAATCTCAACAACTCGGGGCGTCTAAGCCTGCTATGCTGTATCGTACTCTGTATCTCTGAGTCTGGTCCCTCCCGTTTCATCTCCGGATCTGGTCATCCCCCGAGTTCGGCCTCAATACCGTA
The DNA here is from genome assembly GCA_014281905.1 of Aspergillus hiratsukae. NCBI lineage: Eukaryota > Fungi > Ascomycota > Eurotiomycetes > Eurotiales > Aspergillaceae > Aspergillus > Aspergillus hiratsukae. The sequence continues at coordinate 5,452 of JACBAD010002022.1, forward strand.
CCTGACGCTGTGTAATTTTGAATCAGCTCCAAAAAAATTGCCTCTATTTTCCCCCTCCCAAAAGTCTTCCGGGCATTTACTTGCTTGTTCGATTATTATTTTTATTTTATTTGGACTCAAGTCAATCGTCCGTGGTCACTGAATCCCCTCCTCTTTCCCTTCCTCTCTTCTTCAATCCATCTTCATCTTCTCCTCCCTCTCCCACTTCAATTCCAACAAATCACTTCCTGCAGGGTGAATTGCTTGCCGACATCAGCAGAGTATCACCATATCCTTCTCTCCTCCATCTCTCTGTTATATCCTTCTCTTGATCCGGGGTCACTCTCCCTTCTCTACATACAACCTCTCCTCAATCGTCCTCCAGTTCTATCATCATGTCCGCGAAATCGATTCTCGAAGCTGATGGCAAGGCCATCCTCAACTACCACCTCACTCGGGCTCCTGTCATCAAGCCGACTCCTCTCCCTCCTTCCTCCACCCACAACCCTCCTCCTAGACTCGCCTCCATCTACTTCCCCGAAGACGCTGCTGTGAAGGACGTCTTGGACCAGACAGAGGTTGTCTACCCTTGGCTGCTGACCCCCGGCGCCAAGTTCGTCGCTAAGCCAGATCAATTGATTAAGAGACGGGGTAAGAGCGGTCTGCTTGCTCTGAACAAGACTTGGGCCGAGGCCAGAGAGTGGATTGAGGCTCGTGCTGGCAAGGAGGTCAAGGTTGAGACTGTCACCGGTGTTCTCCGCCAGTTCCTGGTTGAGCCTTTCGTTCCTCACCCTCAGGAGACTGAGTACTACATCAACATCAACTCCGTGCGCGAGGTAAGCAATTCTGTCGATTCACCAGCTGGGATTTCGCCGGGTCTCGAAGACTAATGAGCTTCTTTAGGGTGACTGGATCCTCTTCACCCACGAGGGTGGTGTCGACGTTGGTGATGTTGATGCCAAGGCCGAGAAGCTTCTTATCCCCGTGAACCTGAAGAACTATCCCTCCAACGAGGAGATTGCTGCTGCCCTCCTGAGCAAGGTGCCCAAGGGCGTTCACAATGTCCTGGTTGACTTCATCTCCCGCCTCTACGCCGTCTATGTTGACTGCCAGTTCACCTACCTTGAGATCAACCCTCTTGTTGTCATTCCCAACGCTGAGGGTACCTCCGCCGATGTGCATTTCCTTGATCTTGCCGCCAAGCTTGACCAGACTGCTGAATTCGAGTGCGGTACCAAGTGGGCTATTGCCCGCAGCCCTCAGAACCTCGGCCTGGCCACCGTGCCCCAGGCCGACGGCAAGGTCAACATTGATGCTGGCCCCCCAATGGAGTTCCCCGCCCCCTTCGGTCGTGAGCTGAGCAAGGAGGAGAAGTTCATCTCCGACATGGATGCCAAGACCGGTGCTTCTCTGAAGCTGACCGTGCTCAACGCCCATGGCCGTATCTGGACTCTGGTTGCCGGTGGTGGTGCCTCCGTCGTGTACGCCGACGCCATTGCGTCCGCTGGCTTCGTCAGCGAGCTCGCCAACTACGGTGAGTATTCCGGTGCTCCCACCGAGACTCAGACCTACAACTACGCCAAGACCGTTCTGGACTTGATGCTGCGCGCACCTATGCACCCTGACGGCAAGGTTCTCTTTATCGGTGGTGGTATTGCCAACTTTACCAACGTCGCCTCGACGTTCAAGGGTGTCATCCGTGCGATCCGCGAGGTCGCTCCTGTTCTCAACGAGCACAACGTCCAAATCTGGGTTCGTCGTGCTGGTCCCAACTACCAGGAGGGTCTCAAGAACATCAAGGCCGTTGGTGAGGAGCTGGGTCTCAAGATGCACGTGTACGGTCCTGATATGCATGTCAGTGGTATTGTCCCTCTGGCTCTGCTAGGCAAGCAGACCGATATCAAGGAGTTCGGTTCTGCTTAAAAAATGGGAAAGAAATCTGCTTTGTTTTAATCATTTAATTTCCCCGGCTTCTTTTTTACTTACACTTTTTGTTTTCCTTTTTCTGTTCTGAACGCATGGCATTATACGGAACTTTTTTCCTTACTTATCTAGCGAGGACTGGACATACAAGCAGTATGACAGATGACACTGCACTAACAGGTTGAAGAAGAGACGGGGATATCCATTTGTGCTGGAGTCAGCTGTTTCTCTTAGACTATATTCTTGGTTGACTGCGAGGCATGGGTCTGCGCAGTGATAGTCGATTAATCCAATGATAACGATCGTCAACGATATATATGCTGTAAATGAATTTCTTTAATCCAAGAAGATAAGTAGTGGTAAGTAAAAAAGCAACTCTGTAAAGTATGGACAGAACGGGCGAAAGTGAAGCAATAGGAAACGATCACGTGATACCATCACCATACATACAAACAGTACCAGTACCAACAGTTACACCTTACAAGTTCAAACACAAGACAAGGGGAGTAGATAAGCTTAAACAGATCTGAAAACTAAATTAGAGCCATTTCTCCACATGAGCTCCCCTGCATTTAGATCCGCCGCGTGGGAATTGGGGAAATCCTTTTCGATCGTGGACGGCGGGCAGTGGACAAGCTCAGCTTCCCGCTTCCGCACGCCCGAGACGTGACGTCTGGGTGGGCTTCGTCGGAGTGGTTACGGCCTACGGGACGGGCCTTTGCAGTGGTGGTCTAGCGTGATGAGATTCGATCCGAGGATTTCAGTTTTTGGGGTTTGAGGGTGTGCAGTTCACAAAGTATATAGGCTTGTAATGTTGTTTACTACGGCAACTCGGAGTTGGCATAGACCAACGTAGGAGGCTAATGGTGCTCAGTGCTTTATGCAGTAGAAGTTTTGATTTGATCTACTGGACTGCGTATGAAGTTCATCGATGAACTCTAGAATGAATCTTGAATCTACGAGGTTCTCAAGCAAGTGTTGGATGGAAGGGTGGTGATTGCAGAGCGGGAACTAAACTATCCACCAAGTTCGTCGGGCGAAAGGAAGATAAGCTCGTGAACCGTCCTAGCGTGGATTCGCTGATGAAAGCCTTAGCTAACATTACTAGAGCAGTCCCAGTTCCTCAGACTGAGATCATAAGCTAAATGCTCGACTCTTACGAGGCATCCATTGTTTGATGCCAATCGGAAACATGCCCTTGACATTAGGGTTATATCTGGGAAGCTAGAGATATATAACCCTATCGAGTGAATCGAGGTAACCATTCTTGGCGGAAACGTATACAACAAAGCCCGATATTCTTCAATTCACTCAGAATCGTGACTGGTGGTGGAAACCAGGCAAAATTGATGTGCGAGGAATATATTCTCGAATTTCGCTCAGCCTTAGTTGACATCTATCTGCCAATCGCAGCATGAGCGCCTGACAAATTTATAACTCTGACTTGCCCTCTATATGACCGACCACGCGCCGAAAGGAGCGAATTACCCGTCAGAGGAAGAAATACAAAGATTGATATGCGGAAGGCGAACCTAAATCATCAAAGCAGGTCACATAATGGTGTTCTGAAACAGAGAAGACCTCAAACCAGAAGGACCGTTACCCCCTCCATTTGCCGTACCAGGACCACGCCTCTGGAAATCCAGACTATCTCGATTCACCGGGGTGTTGCCACTGTTCAAGTACTGACCTGGGATATTGTTGTTGTCATGAAATCGCTCGAACATGGCGCTGTCCTGCGGTAAGCTCGACCTGCCAGTCGACGGACGTACAGGGCCTGGGAGACGAGTTCGCTGTTGTGGAGTCGCATTGGGGACACTTCCTTTGAACCTATCAGAATATCTTGTGACCGAAAATAGATGAAGAGGGACATACGGTTTCTCAAGTTCACTGGCACAGTGGGTGGTGGCATCACAGCGGCATCACCAAAGTGCTTTGCGCCTTTTGAGCTCCCAGTTCCGCTTCGCTGATGCCGATGTAGCTGTTCCACCCCTTCCAGGTTGACGGCGTGCGGGTTGCCCTGACGAGATGCCGGAGTTTGTGGCGGCCGCGATACGCTCACCGGTCTGCTCAAGCCTGATACTGAGGGCTCGTTTCCCGAGTTGCCGAGAGAATTCAGAGTTTGTGTGACAGTGTCCGACGCAGCTGTCTTCATTTGCGACCTCATGGCACGAGATTTGAGTAGGTTGTACAGATTGGTGATCTGGGCGAACTTCTTGCACTTTTCTCGGTAGAGATCGACAAGCTCCTGATTCTTTTTGCGAAGCTGCTCTTCTGTTGTTTGCATGTCTAGATTTCGAGTCAAAAGGTCCTGTCCTCCCTGGATGATCTGTTGATGATGACGAACCGTTCAATTTAGCCTGAAGCGTGGATATCTCCGTATTTGCATTATGAATCACCCTGTCCATGTGTGTATTCAGCGTTGAGTATTTCTCCGTAAGTGACTTTCCGAGATACTCTTGGTAGAATCTGTCTCCTGTCAGGACATTGACGCAGTCGATGGGAAAGCCCAGCAACACGCACATCTCCTGCGTGGTCTGATAAGCCCAGAATACTAATGCTCGACTAGCGCATTCCATAATCGTGTTCGGATCTAGTCCACTCAGTACGCTGGTTTTATAGTCTTCAGAGGGGTTGAGGACGGTCGATGCGGCGTCGTCCGGATTCACGAGGACGGTTTGGCAAGCTGGACAGCGACGTTCGCCGTGGGTGGGACGTGAGAGACCGAGAGTATCTGCGCAGGGGAGACAAAATATGTGCCTGAGCAGGTAAATCTCCATCGTCTCCTCTAATCAAAACCGACTGAAGAAAGGGTAGTAGAACGGACGACTTACGAACAGGTGGTGACAACTGCTTGCTCCTTCAACTGGGAGCGACATTTAAGAGCATTGCAGCGAAGGTAGAAGTCCATGGCTGAAGTGACGTTTGTGTTCAAGAATAGTCGAAGAGTCGAAGCTTGTAGTTGATGGGTGAGAGGGTTCAGGAATCTTGAATACCCGTAGGTCACCAGTTGAGCATACTCGACCATTTGCAGATTGCAGCCGATTGTCGACGACGATACTTGCATGAATACCTATCAATATTCACTTATAAGGGCGTGCTTAGTGATAGAATAAACCAGATTGGCTGTTCGGGTATCTAAAGAATATACATATGTTTTCCTCACGCTGTTGTATAGCTCTCTCAGCTCAGAACGCCTCCCACTCTTATGTATAGTCAAAGAGCCACCTTATGAGAAGAAAAACGTGTTTCCTTCAGCATCTCGCCGTGTCGAGCGCATTTTCTCTTCAAACTCGGGCCCCGGCTCGTACTCCCGCCACAAGCTCGCTGGAAAGATGTGCTTGTTTCGTTCATACCACCGTCTATCGACAACTTTCGTCAACATCGCATCTTTATCGGCACCTTCTAATTGGCCATTCTCGGGCCATGATATTGGATTATCACTAGAAGCTGCTGGAGGAGGCTTGTTTGAGTAGTCGAACAATAGCCCACCAGCACTCGAGAAGCTGGGTACTCGATTGGCTATAAAATAGTAGAATTCGTAGTGCTAGAGTGTCCATCAGCAAATGACAATGAGGCAAAGCAGGTTCAGCTTACATGTGGAATGATTATCTGTCCCCTGACCAGCATAAGGTCATCGACACTAATTCTGGCCCATTCCCGGCGATTGTCTTTCCTTCCCTTTGCTGCTCCGCTAGCACCTGCGACGCCTAACTCGGCACCGACTTTGCGACAACGGTCAAGAAACAGCCAGACTGGGTCGCCTTTCCTCACCTTGACTGCTCCCGCCGGTATATTGGTGCCATCGTAAAAGATGAACGGAATGAGTATCTCGGTATTCTTGACCGCCTCCTGCATAGCCAGAAATTCCCTGCGAAGGGCATCGCGCGCCTCTGCTTCTGCCTTTAGTGCAGCCTTCGTCAACGCTTTCGGAGGAGGAGGAGCATTCGGGTTGGGCGTGATACGCCGTGATGACGGCGCAGAACTATCGTCCGCGGGTGTCCTCGAGGCAGATCGGGGGACACTCGTTTCGCGGGGAGTGGGCACAGGTTCGTCACCGGTCTCATTTTCTTCATCGTCACCAAAAGAAAGTTTGCTTTTCATGAGTTGCTTCTTTTTCTTCTTCTTCGGAGGGCCCTCGCTACGGGGAGTCGAGTTACTGGGTAATTGCGATCAGTTAGGAAGAGAAAGGAAGAAGCTTGCGCCTTCACTCACCCGTCAGTCACATCGCCTGTTGAAGGAGTAGCACTTCTTGAGTTACCGGATGTAAATCTTCCCAGTGACTTGTCGTGCGCCTCTCGTTCCTTTTGCTCTAGAACCTCCGCGCGACGCTTGCGAAAGTCGGAAAGATGGACTAGACCAACGGTCTGCGACTTGAGAAGATCTTCTGCGGAGGTAGTCTGGCTCGTAAAGCGCGGTGTGGAGCTCTGACTCGGTTGTTCAGAAGGAGGCATGATGTATGTATCTTCTGGATATGACTGTGTCACTCAGAGTGGTTCTCAAAGATTCAAGATGTCACCTATCCAGGCGTTGTATTGCGATCATAAAGCAACCGACGGAGGCACAGGGACACGTGACTACGATTCATGAAGATTGCATAAAGCACGTCGAATTTAAGTCAAATATGTAAGAATCCAATGTCGCTGAATACACCTATGATCGAATTATCATTATGAGAATGCTCCTTGCAAGTATCAATGAACTGAGTAGTTGGTGTCTACAGAACAGATCTGGCAGCTGAAGAGCAAACATGCCAAACCCGGCGGGCAGTTCGATCTCCGCAGTAAACTGGCCGAGACTTCGTCATTCTACACTTCTCTCAATCACGCAATTTTCTGTTTCTGTTCGAGATCATGATGGAAGATGACGATGATGATTTCTACGACCCTGCTGATGCAGTACCCGTGAACCAGGCTCATGATGCTCAAAACCAATCGAACGAGAAGTTTCAAGAAGGGAACGAAGGGGAGGAGGAAGAGATAGAGGTGGAAGAAGATGAGGTTTGCTGTACACATGCGGTTCAATCGCTCGCATCGACTAATATTTTGCAGGATGACTTCAATATCATCACAGAAGCTCCTCCAGATGCGCCACCTTCAGAAGTGTAAGCTGTCGATTCCTCCACCAACTCAGCCGAATAGCATTCGATCTAACGCCAAGACAGACCACATCCCCGTCACGCCAGTCTACGAGCAGAGACCCAAAGACCTCCGTCAGCAGATATATCGACTGTTTCGAAATCCGTCACACCTACAGTAACGCCTAAAATCGAAGCTGCCACACCGGTACCTGCCAGCGCAAGACCAGCCGCACCTCAGAAGCCTGGCTCCGCATATCCGCCTGTGCACGCGTCCACGATCGATGTCAATGCGAACCCTGTTCACCCCGCCACAGGCAAGCCGATCCTGTCGACAGATATGGACACGGACTTTCCAACCGAGGACGACAAGCCATGGAGACGGCCTGGTTCGGATATCTCCGACTATTTCAACTACGGATTTGACGAATTCACCTGGGCAAGCTACGTTCTAAAACAAAAAGAGCTACGACAAGAAGTTGAAGGCCAGAAGAAGCAATTGGATGATATGCAGAGTTTCTTGACGATGGGTCTTCCACCAATGCCAGGAGCTCCGGGCCCTGCTGCGCCTCCTGGCAGCGCGCCGCCAGCTATGCCCGGTATGCCAGGCATGCCAGATATGTCTCCCGATATGATGCAGGGCATGCTGGCAAGTATGATGTCGCAGGGTATGGATCCGTCATCTATGGATCCCATGTCTTTCATGCAGCATGCACAGGCGATGATGGGAGGCCAAGGTGGTGCTGGCGCCGGTCCGCAGCAAGGCCAGCCTGGGTTCGGCGGCCAGTCGCAAGGATCGGGATTTGGAGGACAAGGTGGTGGCCAGCCTCATATGGGATTTGGAGGTTACGATCAGAGGGGTGGGTTTGGCGGCCGAGGACGAGGGCGAAGATGGTAGAGCTAAGATCCATGTCTTCTATTACCATATTGTAATCTTTGATTTGCTGGGTGAGTAGCTCTCGGAATAATGGGCCGGATCTGGTGGCGTTCACTTGTATACAACCAGCATAACTATACCACTGATCATGATCTTCTTTAAGAGTATGAGCTTAAACTATCTGCAGCTAGAAATTCGGGGAAAAGGAGCTGTCGCAAGCGACTGAGCTGCAACTGGCATTGAAACCATTGTAAAGACAACGTGGCAGATCCAGGCCAAATATTCAACCCACTTTCTCTGCACAGTGCGAAAAAGTCCATTTCATCGTATATCGTGCAAAAGAGTATGACAGAGCATTCGGCTTGATACCCTCGGCAGTGTTATGTTGATGGAAGCTGGGAGCTCCGGTCTTGGCATTCTGGAAATTTCTCGCGGCCCGGCGAGTCCAGATCTTCTTCCCCCAGACGAATCACCCGAACATCTTCTTTCTTTCGTACTCCTCACGCCTTGCACTTGATACATTTTCTTCATCCTTGCTCAATTAAACTGAATCCACGAGTCTCTCACTCTTCTCCTCACAACTTCATACAAAATGGTACGTGTTTCCACCTAGCCCGTGACCTCAGGACTACCATCTCGAGCTTCGTCGGGACAATTTCTTTTCTGCTGTCAACTATGCCTTGATCTTGTTTGTCCGACTCATTGGGATACGTCGCTAACTCTGATCTCTTCTCTCGATCAGTCTGTCCTCCGCAACATCAAGAACCTCACTCCCCTCCTGGACCGTGTCCTCGTCCAGCGCATCAAGCCCGAGCCCAAGACTGCCTCCGGTATCTTCCTCCCTGAGAGCAGCGTCAAGGAGCAGAACGAGGCCAAGGTCCTTGCCGTCGGCCCCGGCGCCGTCGACCGTAACGGCCAGAGACTTCCCATGAGCGTTTCCACTGGTGACAAGGTTCTCATTCCTCAGGTACGTTTTGTCCGGTTTATCTCCGCGCGGATCCGATTCGCAACAGGCATTGGATTTTTCTTTCGATAGGTGGCTTACAGATCTTGCGGTACAGTTCGGTGGTAGCCCCGTCAAGGTCGGCGAGGAGGAGTACACTCTCTTCCGGGATTCTGAGTACGTTCCCTTGAAGCATTACAAAGTCCGCTCCTCGATGAGAATTGTACTGACCTCTGCGATAGGATCCTCGCCAAGATCAACGAATAAAGGAACGACTCCTCTTTCTTTTGTCCTTCTCCCCCTCTCGATCTCGAGCTGAGAACGCCCCAGTCGGAGGACGTGTATTATATACCGTGCAAAAATCATGAGCTCCCGCTACACCTCGAAAACGTTGTAATTCCATGTCTCTCACCCTCAAGGTCTGAAATATGACACAGCCTATGCTGTCTCTTTTTGGGCTGGTTTTGACTGCGCATCTGTTGTTATAAAGCGTGAAACGACCTTTGTCTTCTCCAGCATACTACTGTGGATGTACTTCTAAATCTAGCAGTCGTCATATATCACCCCGATTCCGGGGTGGTGAAAACGAGTAATATCAGACATGATAAATCTCCTCTCAAGCCGATGTTCAGTACGTTAATCTAGGTTTTTCCACTAATGGATCCACAAAAGGCCAGGGTTGTTCTCTGCCTGCTTAGGGCCGGCTTAGCTACAGATATGAATTCATACTTGCAAATCAGCGTCAAAGTTAAGGGCCCAGTCACACTGCCAGTCCTTGTCAAGAATATGGTTGATTCGCCCCATCATCCTGTCACCTACGAGCTCACCGAAGACCTCCGTTCTTCGATCTAGCGCCATCTCGATAAACCTAGCGAGACCATGTCCACCTTCGTCATTTACGGAGCTAGAAACGGCAGCCGTACGAGATGTGCAGCGTATATGAGTCCACTCTTCTTCGTCTTCTCGTCTGAGGAATGCTAAAATCGCTTGCGCAGCATACGGGTTCAATCCAGCCTGGCGGAGGAAGAGCTCCCAGGCGGTTGTTCTCATCATCGTTTCCGGATCCAATCGGTTTTTCCGAGTCGAGTTGATCGGTGTGAAGCTCGTGCTGGGCGGATTCCGCGTTAGGTTCCCAGGAAGTCGAGCAATGTGCTTGTTCGCTAGCGAAAGGACCCATCCAGCCACGGTTTCTGGGCAGGAAGGTACTAGCAATGGGCTGATTGTTGCATAAGTGGACAGTGAGGTGCAAAAAGCAGTCAAGGAGGCGATGGATGTTAGTACTCGCTTGTCTGCTGACGGACCTGACTGTTTGACTGGGAGCTTCTTGGGAGAAGGTGCACTATGGCATATGAACAGGTAGATTCGTTCATACCGAGGAGCGAGGAGGAAGATGCGTTCTCGGAGTGGCGAGTTGATGCATTCGATTTTCATCTCAGGATGAGTGAACTTGTGGCCAGGCAGGTATAGCTGCGTTGTCGCCTGCGATGTTGTCAGTATTATACCAGTACTCGGCGAGATTATGATATCTGCTTCGATTTGAAGAGTGGGATTGCTGTTCAGGTGAGAGGTTGTATGCTTGCCCTGAGGCTCAGCACCCGGATTAGTGTGATTATAGTCTCTATATACGATTGCCGGCTGGCCTGCCATTCCTTCAAGACAGCGTACGAGCCGAAGATGACTCTTCAGAAGGGCGGTTGATAAGAACAGAATAGGTCGTTCTCCTGTCTGCTGCTGAAAACGAGGAAGTTGGGTGGCTGTCTGCATTATATCCAGGACGTTTTCGCTTTTGTCTGACTTTTTTAGGCTGCTTGGGGCCTTCTCAGTGCTCACGGCATCACTTTGTCGCTTGGGAACAACATCGATTGACTTTTTCACTGGGAAATATGGGCTTTGTGCCACCGTATGCCGTTTCTCGTTGCGACCTCTTGTCTCCATGAACGCGGCCAAAGAACCCAGAGTTGAAGATGACGGTACCGCCGGTTGCTCCTGCTGCTCCTTCAACTGTGAGGCTTTGGCGAAACTCTCGTTGCTAAGCTGGCGTTTCCTCTTCCTCTGCTGTAAAGGTTGTCTGGTCACTGTGGGAGAAGTATTGGTCAAAAGCCCAGTCTGATGCGCTGCAGTCAAACCACTATCGTCGACCGTAAAAGCGCGTCGATTGCTCTGCTGGAGCCTACTGGGGGATTGCTCCTGTTCTGTGATAAGCTGGGGATCAAGGACTGGTGGCGCTGGAACCTTCGTATCCGTTGATACGATGCTTGTTTCGACAGTTATGTTGCTGATTGATCTCTTGTTGGGCTGTCGTTGAGTGCTGGAGGCATGGAACAGTCGAGCTGAATGATGAGCGCCTGACTCTTTTGAATCATTATTAGAACATTGAAGAGACGCTTCGCATGCTGCGTCATTTGTATGCGAAAAATAGCAGGCTGCCGACGGGGAGACTGATGGATGTCGAGACGGTAGAAGTCCCGCTGTATCCTCTTCAGTTGGAGCTTCAGTCACGGACAATCCAACTTCTTCTTCCGACACCCCAGGTTCAGCTGATTGGGCGGAACGTGAAGCTGGTTCTCCGTCCTCGGAAGCGTCATCGTGGTTGGCAAGGTCCGGTATATCTAAGTCCGCCTGGGGTTGTATATCTTGTGAATGTCCTTCAACTCTTGGCCTTTCGCCTGCAAACGTGGTGGATTCGCAAGGCTCATCGAAGTCTACCGTCGCTGCATTTCCCCTCGCTTGCCGTTCTTCAGCTGCTGATAGGTGGTGATCTATCTGCAACATGCCATCGACATCTCCCTTAGAAGTCCGCCGTACGCAATCGAAGACCTGAGGGCTGTGGCTTGCATCGGAATCTACTGACGGATAGTTTTGGGGCTTCGATGTCTCTGGAACCTCGGTCGAGGCAGGGCTGGGTAGCATCTGAAGCTCTGGCTCAGGCGAAGGACTTTTGAAGGATAAATCGTTTGCGTCCAACGGGGCAAGAGCAGGAGATTCCGAACCGAAAGAGACTGTCTGTACGAGATGAGAATCAAATTAGCGTGCTGCTGCTCAACGGTTCTCTCAAGATACTCACCGGTCGGATGGTATTTACTAGTATATCATCCAGAGGGTTCGAAGACGCATTTTCGAGCTTCACTGCATCTTGTATGAGCATGAAAGACTGCTTGGTGCAGTTGAGCTTCTCATTCCTGATCTGTTTATTGATCTCATCTGCATTCTTCACCAAAGTCTCAAAGTGATACTCTGGAGCCTCCTCGAGAGGAGCCAGGCTCAAGCCTTCGGTATCGTAAAGCACCGGACATTGAGGAAGTGCTGAGCGCGTCTCGTAGTCTAGACTGAAGATAGGAGGTTCCAGCTTGAGCTTGTCGTGACGGTGAAACGCCGCCAATTGATCTTCCAGATTGAATTCAAATTCATGGGTTCTCACGTCACGCAGGACTGCTGATAGAAGCCGGGCATCCTCTTTCCTCACATTGAGCTTCTCTTCGCGGATGGCTTCCTCGACGGATTCTCGTGTGGTGAGGAGGTATTTGTCGAGCGATTTCAGCTTGTCTTCGGGCACGGGAGGATCTTCTGGGGGCAGTTCGAGGGAGTGATCAAGCTGCTCGCTGGGATGGATTGCGGTATAGTCACGAGCGATCCCGTGGAATCTGGCATATTCGAGCAGAGATGGTTCGTGTTTGGCTGACATTGAGAATGATTCAGTGGAGTGGATTGTGGATGGCGAGACTAACCGTCTCCTGCCTGGGATAGGCGTCGTGAGTCTTCAGCTCAGGCCTGAGTGTAAGCCAATTCCATATCTATCCGCACTTTACAAGTGACAGAGTTGGACACCAATGGAGCCTCTAGCTTCTTATTAGAAATATATACTGGTGTATATTCTAATACTGTAGTATGTGACAAGTGCAAAACGTTTCCTACATGACAAGCATAGGTTGCATTTGATCACTCTCATCAGACATATTCCAGAAAGCAATTATCATTTCGTATCTATCATAAATTGTTCGTTATATTTGCTCAGCCTCACCGAGAAGTGTATGTGCAATAAGTTCTCTCGACTCGGAGCCGTCAAAGATAAGGAGAAGGGACCAGCCCCCAAGATCAATCGTTGTAGTTGGATTGACGCGAGCCATCCTTGTTCACGGGTGGTATGTTATAGTAAGCGTTATATTCCTCCTCCTGGGATTTGCCTTCAGGGTCGAAGTAGGGGCGTTCAGCGTGGCAGGCGACTCGGACAGCATGACGACGGTGGGGCGCAAAGCCGTAAGAAGCGGAATGGTTCTATCAAAAATGTCAGAAGGATCATGATGGAGAATATCTGCGCGCTACTCACTGTTGTTCGATTATCCCACAGAGCCACGTCGTTGTCATTCCATTGGAAACGAGCGTGCGCCTCTTGCGTGGTGGCAACAACCTCGGTGAGGTACCTTATGATGGCGTCACTCTCTGTTTTGGGGATGCCCACAATCTTGGTTACGAAGCCAGGATTGAAGAAGAGACTGTTCCAGCCTGTGACTGGGTTTGTGCGAATAAAAGGGTGCTCTGTGGTGATCGGCTCACGACGAACAGTCCGACCAAGAGCTCGCGAGTCCGATGCCTGCATGTTGGCTGTATGGAGAGCAGTCAAGCCCTTCAGATACTTCTGCATGTGCGATGAGAGCGCGTCGTATGCAGCGTATTGAGACGACCAGAGTGTGTCACCACCGCCTCCTCGAGGAGGACCTGTCAAGACCTTCAATGATGTGTATGATGGTGGTTGAACCTCGTACGTTACGTCGGAATGCCATAGGAAGCTTGGGGAAAACAGTGCTCGCTGGTCGGAGGAGTTGTCTCCAGTATAAACAACATGCACGTCTTCCAACCCCTTCTTCCTTGGTACAGCAGTAGTGGCATGCTACATCACGGTTAGACACCAGTCACGACATCGAGACGATCTGGGAGTCAAGGCTCACTCACTCTATGCAACGTCCCGAAATATTTTCCCAACTCCCTCTGAGCTTCAATATCAAAATCCTTCTGATTGCGGAAAAATACCACGCCACGGACGGCGATCAGGCGGGCAAGGTCATCCCTCTGGGCATCATTGAGTCTAGCCAGATTGACCCCATGTATCTCCGTTCCAATTCTCGGTGTGTAGTCAAAGACGTCAGTTGCGTCTTGAAGCAAGTGACGGAATTTTGGGTCTCCGCGAAGCCCTTTATCTTCGTATGGGACCTTCCCTATAGCGTCCCAGTGGACCTCTGGAAATGACGGCAGAAGATCTTCATAAGGGTAATCGTCGTGTCTCTTGACTGTTGTGCGCCCTGGCTCGTACCAGAATTTGTTGTGCTCTGCAGTCTCTTTCTTGGGAACAGTATAGTGAGCAAGGTAGGGAGGAGCAACTGGTTCCTCCAGCAACGGTGCCATGGTGGATTTTCAGTTTATCTTGTTCTTGTAGTATATGGTATCAATTAGGGCTAGAAGGCGGCTGATGATGATATATGACTGCAGAAGAAGGATTAAGAAGGGAAACAAGACTTGATGAACCAAGAACCTGAATATTGCCGTCGTCCAGCTGTACTTACATATACCAGCGCCTGAAAGGTACCCCGGACGATTGCGTGCCAGTATTACGCATCATCTATGAGTCGGGTTTGGCGGAAATGGCGCCATCTCTGGGGACAATCACCCAACTATATTACCCAGAAATAGAACATCCAGAGAACATTGGGCTCCAACTATAGAAAACGTGACTGTAAGCCAGAAAGTGGATCTGATCGAAGCATCGCCATCATGATCAGGCATCACGTCACATTTGTCAATTGAGGCTCGATGGCGCGAGAGCCGTCAGAACTGACTCATTTAGTGATCACTAGGCATGCCACTTTTCCAAGCGTCTACCAGTGATTAATATTCTTGCATCTGTACGGATATATCTGAATTATCATACACACCGTAAGGCATACAAACGACTAAGGTAGGCAACCCGGTAGAATGTATGCAAGTATGGAGTTGAAACAAAGTTGGAGCCGGCGTCCGGAAGTGGCTGCAAGCTGCATCTCTGGTGTGCGATCACGCAACTCCGCCATTCTCTTGCGTTTGTAGATCATCCACGGGTGCCTTATCCATGGCCACCACTGAGGATTGGTTGGCTGGCCTCATTAGTTTGTTTTTGATTCTCTGCACACCGCAAGTTCTGATTAACTCCGATGATGATCTCTCTCTACTTTGTACGTCTTCGGCTAAATCGTAAATAGCACCGTAACTGAAGGAGAGGCTGTTGACCATATAAACAAGCATATTGTAAACATCAATGTTTATCAAAAGGAGAACATCCTATCATCTCTCGATTGTAACGCCTGGCCCTAATATTCATGCTGAAATACAAGACTTCTCTAAGTACTGGTAAACCGATGATCAAGTTATACAAGCAAAATCGGTCACTGAAATTACCCAAGATGCTTGACGCCACTTTATTCCGCATCTCACCATATTATGCATGCCGCTTCACGTTTATCATTAATTAAGCCTACCATCGCCCAACGGCGGACCCAATACAATTTCCTGCACCTGTTCTGTGACCGCACCGAGCCTACTGGCAACGCCAAGTATACCGTTCTCCACATCCCCAAGCACCACTGCAAGATCATTGAGCTTCGATCTCTGGGTTCCAGTGGCCGCACCATCTCGACTTCGTGAAGCCACAAATTCTTGAATGTGGCGGTTCAGTGAAAGCTCGATACCATGAAGGTGGTCTTCAATTTCCTTCAAATTGCGAGTATAACGCTCGAGAACCGTACCCATTTCGTCAGAGCGCTGAGAGAAATAGTCGACAAGATTTACGGGCACACCGTTGATGGAAGTGGCAGACGACGGGTCAGTCTCGACGTCGTCCGGAAGAGCGAGAGTATTCTTGCGCGTGGATCGCAAGGCCTGGCGATCTGACCCCTTTTGATCCTGAACTGACCACCACCCTGCGCCTCCCGCAGACTGATATTGCAAGGGTAACTTTAATGTATCAATAGCACGGAAAGCCACTTGTGCCTCGGCTGCATCGCGAGACACCAGGCTGCGTAGTTGATCAATATCGCGAGCGTCGTTCTCCAGCGCATGCTCAATGGTTTCCAGTTTGCCTTGAACGAAATCCACATCATTTGGGATCGTCTCGGCCTGGTACGCGATTGTAGGGAGCATGTTGGAGACCTCGTTACACAGCTTGATTTGAAGGAGGACGTAATTGTCGAATTTCTCCAACTCCGATCTGATTTCGTCGGCGCAACTCTCGTACTTCGTCGTCGGTAAGAGGTTACTGAGATCTACCTTGACCCCGGGAACCACTGTTCCGGTTGTCGCTGTTTGTTGTGTCGACAGTTGGGGCGCGGCATTTTGATTTCCAAAGAGAGATAGCGTGGGCTTCTGTGCTTGTTGCTGTTGTTGTGTGTTGGTCTGGTTACCGCCACTACATTTCTCACTGATTAGTCGACAGAAACGAAAGAAGGCAACGCAGATCACTCACAAGAGACCACCCCCAGCTGTTGTAGAGGCCCCCAGACCGCCAAATAGCGGTTTTGACTGAGTCTGGG
Organism: Aspergillus hiratsukae; assembly: GCA_014281905.1. Classification (NCBI taxonomy): domain Eukaryota; kingdom Fungi; phylum Ascomycota; class Eurotiomycetes; order Eurotiales; family Aspergillaceae; genus Aspergillus; species Aspergillus hiratsukae. The sequence goes on from JACBAD010002022.1 coordinate 21,804, forward strand.
CCGTGGATCCAAACAACCCTCCGCCAGTACCTCCACCTTGGGCCGTGGTAGTGCCCGCGCCTGCAGTCCCCGAAAAGAGCCCACCACTTGCAGGTTGCGAGCTGGCCGCTGTAGGACCTCCAAACAGGCCGCCGCCAGTAGCAGTAGTATTAGTAGGATTCTGCTGTTGTCCACCTAAGCCTGAGAACAGACTTGACCCAGTAGTTGAAGATTGTTGCGTGTTCCCGCCCCCAAGGTTTCCAAAAAGGCCGCCCGCTGGTTTTGACTGCGCATTGGCGCCTCCTACGTTTCCAAACAAACCACCCGACGTGCTCGTTGCCCCTGGTGTAGCTGTAGCCGATGTAGTTTGAGCATTAGATCCGCCACTGCGCGAGGTAAATGATCGTTAGCCTAATTGAATCGCGCGATTTAAGAATTCGTAGCTCAGATCTGGAGCTGCGCAGTTCCGCACGCCAAATCAAGCATGTAGATGAGGAATGAAAGGATTTGTCATAACACAATTCCCAACAAGTAGAAAAAGTAATACATCGACAGATGACTGAGATTTGACTGGGCTGAAGCTCCAGATCGAGCTGACATAGGCGCACTTACAAAAGTGTATTGGCGGAATTGGTGTTTATGGACAGGCCGGTTGAAGGTTTTGCGGAAAACATGATGAAAGGAGCGTCGGCTCAGATCAGGGAGTAAAGATGGATTAGATAAAATCAACTGCACCTCCCCTTCTTTCAGCTGTATGGACGTCGAGGTAGCGTAGAGGCAGGAGGCGCAAAAATGTTTGGGCTGATAGACGAACTCAAAGTGAGCTGTGTTGCAGATATCACCGTTACCAAGGTAAAGGTAGTGCCTGGGGGCCTGGGGCACCTACACCCGGAGTGGACTAGTGGGAAATTAATATTAACGGGGAAGATACACCGGGCCGACGTTTGACCGTCTTCCGCCGCTGTAGCCTCTAAGCGTCTAAGGTAGATGGGATATCGCACTCGGCGTCTGAAGACATATAAAATCGGATACAGGATCCTCACAAATCGGCCTCAATGCCACTCGAGTTGAGTCTATCTAAGTCGGTGCCACAACACTGATATATATGGATCTATCTCAACTCAAACCGATCATTCTGTAGCTTAAGGAGACTCGCCAGTTGGCTTCATTGATTGCTCATAGTACTCTCACTGTGATTCTCGGCTGTTTGTCATTTACGCTTGCCGCCGAGACATCCATCCACTTCCGTCTAGTTCACTATATAAAGCGCAGTGTGATTGCAGGAAGGTGAATAGTTCCTTCACTGTCACCACAGTTCTTAGAAGTGATGCGATGAAAAGCGTGGAGGACACGTTCCTGCAACTCCCCTTTGTTCTTGCATGGTTCCGAACGGTCTTCCAAATTTGAGGCATGATAGTCATATATCAGAGTCCTGTTCCTCTCAATATAGTGGACATTGAAAGTGTCCTGTGCAAGATGGTTGAAAAGGACTCTTCGGCTCATTGCCCGATATGCGTGGCTTCAACACAAGCGGATGATGCGCAGGATATCCGAGCCGCTGTCCAGTCATCTCTCAGACAAAGTCGGAATCTCTCCCTCATGTCAGCAGAAGAGAGCAGCATGATAGAACCACCTCTTAATTACGTGAAAGGCGCAGAATGGTAGGTTTTTGGAACTGACCTGACTCCATGCACGGTTGATGAAACCTTGGCTAATAATTGCTTGCATAGGTCTCCAGATGGTACCACACTTTTGACTGATTCTGCGGATCATCATATCAGGACCTATATTCTGTAGGTCATGCTGAAAGGGTTGAGACGTCTCTTGACTAACGAGCAGAAATAGGCCTCCGGATTTGCTGGAAGGAACATCATCACCGCATCGGCTGGATCCTTACTCTGTTCTGCCCTCAGCAGAACCAACGTACGCCACTGCCATCTATCCGTTCTTCAATCTTCAGGATCCATCTACCGCTCTGTTCCTCTCATCAGTTCGTGATCACCCAATTAGGCTGGCGTCTGCGCTTGTGCCTACCACTCTGGCAACTTACTCGCTCATACATCCGACGACAGAGGCATTCATTACGCCTCACTCGATGGTGTACCCGCATGCCCTGGGCGGTACACACTTTCTCACCGGATCCGATAGCCTGATATGTCTTTTTGACGTATCTCGTCCTGGGAGCGAGGGGCCCGTCGCATGGATGCCCACAATACCCAGTAAGCGTAAGCAAATGGTAGGTGGAGGAGTCGGGATGAAGGGTATCATCTCGGCTATGGCCATCAACCCCGTGGGAGATGGTATCTTGGCTGCGGGTACATTTTCCAGGCAGATAGGTCTGTATGGGGCGAATGGGACTGGAGAGTCTCTTGGGACGTTTAGCATTGCAAAGACGGACGCTCATCGCCACATTGGCGGCGCGGGAGTCACGCAACTGCTTTGGAGTCCCTGCGGGAGATATTTGTATATTGCCGAACGGAAAAGCGACGGAGTCGTGATATTCGACATCAGAGTCACCGGGCAGCTACTTGGCTGGCTAGAAGGTCGAAGGGCTGTCACAAATCAACGCATGAAGATCGATGTTGTACCTGTCGCACAGGGCGAGTCCCATGAGATTTGGGCTGGAGGAACTGATGGATGTATGAGAGTATGGCGGAATCCCACGCACACTGCTGGACCGCAAAAATGTGACTGGGAATGGAAGGTTCATGACGGTAAGCAGTGATCACGAATTGATTGGAGTTCAAGGAGCTTACGATAAGGCATACAGACGCGGTGAGCAGCACTGTTTTGCATCCCATGGGAACCATAGCAGCAACAACTTCTGGTCAGAGGGGCTTCTCACGAGATATAAGTGCTGTGGATGAGATGGTTGATTCTACCAAGAAGGTCGACAATAGCCTTAAAGTCTGGTCGATGCCATTCCTAGATACCGCTGGCAGTTGAAATGGTTGGCGTCCGTGGTGGTTTCGAGGAACGAGGCGAGTTCAAGGTCAATCTCTGAGCCTGGTTGCACTTGTCAGCCGAGTGAGAGTGCGCAGTCAATATGCTACTGGTACGTGGATTTGCTTGCAAAATGATAGAGGAACACAAGGTTGCTAAACAGCTCAATAGCCCGGTTGAGAGGCTGTCATTGCGCCTGAATTTGATGGGGTCTCACCAGCTATTGTATACTGCTTCTGGTCGGGTCCTCAATGAGCGCAATCCTCTGCTCATCGCATGAGCGTCTCAACAATAGCGTTGTTGCGCAACACAGCACCTCAATGACCTATTGTCTTCAGAGCCTCAATCAGATGCACAATTACACCACCATCAACACTTCATGCCAATACCGCCATGGAATTAATTGTCTCGCTGGGTAGTGTGCATGCTTTGCTTCGAGATGCCTCGAAGACCTATTGTGTCCCATTGAACTGGAGCGTCCTCAAGCAGCAAACTTGCAAACATGCCCTCATTATTTCCAATTTTGGACTACGACCCACCCTGCTATGTTTGCAAGCCCCAAGCACATGGCATATTCCGCTTTGTTAACGGCATCTTCCGTCTACTTTCAGGTTTTCGATACTCTGTTATTCACCTCATGCTTGCTGCCCCCAACCTCCCTACCTCTACCTTCGAGTCTCATGTCGTCAAATACAACTTTCACTTCTACACATCTCTCTTCCACTCTACCAACCACATCTCTTCTCTCATACTTCCCCGAACCTGCCAATCGCATCCTTTTATCGTTACTCGATCTCTTGCAATCATTATCTTGCACTCATACAGCCTCAAAAAGTGTCTATCTTGCAATTACAAGCGAGTTTCTGAGCGTTGTCGTGACTGTCAAGTAAACCGTCGCGAGGATGTCGCCTGTGTTTGCTAGCGCTCCTGCTGAGGCTATGGGTACTATGGGTCATCATATCGAGATGCATCCTACGGCTGTGGAAGGTTCTTCGTAAGTCTTTGGCAGGTCGTCTATGCTTAATAGCCTCTAACCCCAGACGCTAGGCCGGTCTCTGATCAGCACGTTGAGAGTGCCCTTCCCAGTGAGCAGGAGCAAGGATCCCACTTTGAGGATGCTTTCATCGATCTAGACGACATGACATCTGACAACGAGCCCACTCATGTTCCTGACAACTTTGACTGGTTCACATTCGATGAGACATACGGGACTTTCCATGAGCAACGTGCCGATGTCTTGTCCGGACGCCCGAACCTCATCCCTACTCACAATGCCCGTGGCTATGGAAACGTGCAACGTCTAACAGAGGCCCATACTGAGCTCTTCGAAAGGTCAGTTGAGACTGGCAACGAGGGTCAGCTCAACGCTGGTATCTGGGGAAGCTTGACCGGTTCTCCCGTTCCTCTTAGTATCAATTCTGTTCTTGAGGAACCGCATATCAGGGCTCACAGCAACACACCCAAAGTCCACATTGAACAATCAACTGCTCGAGACCACGAACAGAGGGACGAGCTTCCCAGCTATGGCAACTCCTCTGCTCAGCACCACGATGTCTCAGTCGAGTCCATCGATGTTGGCAGTTCCAATGTTGAGTCCCAGGAGGACACAGATCATGCTTCCACCACCGTTGACACATCTGATGCTCATCACGACGTGGAGATGATCGAAAGCCACACATCTGAAAGCCTCGATGCTGGCACTCCCGTCGCCCAAGCCCACGTTCAGGATGTCGAAGATCCTGCAAAGAAAACTACCCCTCCCCTCGCCAAACAATCAGATGGAGGTAAAGGAAAGAATGGCAACCAAGGCCAAAACGGGTATGTTCTCGTTCCCATCAATCCTTCCCATCACGGTGGGCTTCTAATGACCTTCCTCGACAGTGCTAGGCCCGAGCCAATTCATTCAGACTTATCCGGAGAGAAAGATGAGGCTTCTGAAGGACACTCGTCTTCACAAAAGAATTCCGGTGACAGCACTCCCCCTGAGGCAAATATCGAGGACCTCATAGATCCTGCTCTCACCGCACCGTCTCAGAACGTTGGTCCCAATTCGGAGCTTGCCAACATCTCCTCTGATCCGGCTCAACATGCCGAAAACGCATACGAAACCCCTGCTGACAGCCAGGAGGCCCAGGTGGCGAATCACTCAGGCGGCCAGGGTGTTACGACTTCATCCACGCAAGGCCAGTCCCAACAGCAATCCAATGGTTCGGCTGTTCTCGATCATCCTACGGACAATCATGCACACCAGCCCACACCCGTGCAACAGTCACAACGTCGATCTTTGAGCTCCACTGCGGCTTCCAATCATGTTGACCAAAGCCAGGAACATTCTGCGCGTGATGTTGCAAACGAGCAGCAGCAAATCCAACCCCGACCAGTTAATTCTGAGAGACCTGCTCAAGGCCAGGCACCTCAAGGCCAGGCACCCCGAAGCCAACATGCATCCCCGGCCCCCGCAGTTGCTTCCAATGGTGGTCGCAGCAGCCAGACACCCCAGGCCTTATCGAAGCAAGCTTCGCCTGATTCAGCTGCTGACGGACGTAAGAGAGCGTCAATCGTGGACAAACTATTTCCGCAACTCGATCAAATACCCGGCCCGACCTCTCATGATCTCATGAACCCCGAGTGGAGCAGACTGGAACTTCAAACCAAATTCGCTTCCTTGGAAGAGGCGGAAGAGGCTATGAATGCGCTCAATGCTCCCAGAGCACCTCCTCGCGACCCCGATTTGGAGGTCTCACATGACCAGAAACTTGCGATAGTGAACTCGTTTTTGCGGGCAATGACGAACATGCAGGGTACAGATGATAAGGCGAAAACGAGAAAAATCTGGAGGAACATCATGATAAGAACACCTGTGGAAGTAGAGGTCGCTGCATGGAACATACTTGTAAGTTCTGTGGCAAAATGACTTTCCAACGCTTTACTGATACTTGAATAGGAACTAATGATCAAGTATCATCGGACGACGCCGTTGCCCAAGATTCCTGCCCCCAAGAAGAAGAAAGGGGAGAAGAAAGAGCGCAAGGAGAATGAGGAGGACGACATGGACGAGGACGAGAAGGCCGAGAAGGAGAGAACCCAAGATCCCACCAGAAGCGGGGCGCTACTTTCCTTCCCGGAGAGGGCTGCGGCCATTGCTCGGATCTTTCATGCCAGCAAGGCCACCTGCAAGCGGATGTTAGACTTCAAAGCCCAGTACGTCCAGAAATTCGTGGAGACCCCAATGAGTTGTGTGGGCCGATGCCGCGCGAACCTTATTGGCAACGAAAAAAAGCAAGAGGACATCAAGCGCGGAAGGGCCTTGAAAGCGCAAGAGGAAGCGAAGAACGAGGCGGAGGCAGGGGCAGAGGCAGAACCTCCAGTCGACAAACGTTCTGCTCAGGAACCCAATGAAGTCGAGGACGCCCTAATGGCCGGAGACGACTCTCTCGATATCGACAAACTCCTGGAGGAAGCTGTTGATACTGTCCTGGGTCAGGGCACTCCAGGTCAGGCTGGTGCCCCTTCTGCTTCGGCGGCACGCGGTCAGTCAAGCTACGCGCACAACGGACAGTATTCGCAGAGTTATTCCATGCAAGGCCAGAACAACGCCGGACAGAACCGAGTTATGAGCAATACCGGACACAACCATGGCATGAACAATAACGGACAGATCCGAGGCGTGCCCAATACCGGACGCAACCATGTTATCAACAATATCGGACAGATCCAAGGCACGGCCTATCCAGGACATCAAGCAGTGTCCAATACCGGACAAAATCATGCTATGAACGATCACAGACTCGTCCAAGGCACGGCTTATTCAGGACAGCACGGCGTGTCCAATACCGGCCAAATCCCACGCACAATCAATCCAGGACAATTCCCACCTACAAACAGCACTGGACTTCAACCAAGCATGAACAACATGGCGGGCATGTACATGGATCCTGCGTCGAACGCCCCTCGTCAGCCCTATGGTTCGAATTCCGGATATGACCAGCTCGGCATATCTTCTGATTTCAGTGCAACCGCTCCTCCGAATTCTCACAGTCTGAATCCTCACACGCCATTTGATGCATACATGTGGGCAGACAGCCTGGGTCTCGAGATGCCGCCGCCTCAAAACCCCGCTCAACACTACGCTCAGCACGCCGCTCTACTGCCAACTTATCATCAGCCGACTTTGACTCCCACTTCAATGGCCGGTCAGAATCCTGTCGTTTCGAACATGGGAGCGAACAATGGTATGCCGCCAAACAACCAAAGGCGCAGCCGCAAGCGAAGCTCGACCGACACGGGTGCCGCTGAAGGCGGCCGTCCTACCAAGAAACGTCGTTAGATCAAAGAATGATTCAGCTTCCAGTCATTCTTGCTTCTTCAATGCAGTCAGGTTTACTCAAGCCATGTTCTTCGTCTATTACATTTGCATCACAATGCTTTCAACGAACTGCCGAGGCGCCTGGGGCTTGCGATCACTTTAGTGTCGCTTTATCATCTTTCATGAATCTCATTTCTTTCATCTGCTGACTGCTTCGGTGCAAATACATCTCTCATTGGCGTCTGGCTTGATGCTTATCTTCATTGGCAATTCTATTCGCGCTTATGATGTGATACCCCTTGTTTGAAGGCGCACGCTATCATGCTCACCATTGGTTGTGCTCTTGTGCACTACATCAGAATATCATCCGCTGGATTGATCCTCTGAAAGACGAACGTGATGACATTGAATCGTTTGTGGAATTGGGCGTTTGGGATTGCCTCTGTTTACTCATCACCTACTGTTACTGCACCATCATGACCACGTTTTGATATCCTACCCTGGCGTTGGCGAAGATACCCATCGTTCGAATCCCTCTAGTTTTGACACGCGTACTCAGTACGTTATGGATTCTAGCTGTTTGTTTCGACTTGCAGCCATCAAACGCTTTGTACATTACTAGATGACCTGTTTGTTTATTGGCTTTTCTTGTTACGTGCACAGGCTTTGCTATGCATCGCTCTGAACTGGGTATGCCCATCATTGCACTAATTCTTTGATTGATCGATCATTTCTGGGTTGCTGGTTTGCTATTGACATATTCACATCGCTTCATGTACAATATGAGAATGGAACAGGAAAGACAACTGTAACTAGAGAAAATCTAAATGGCTACGCTGGACGAATACCGTACTTCTCGTAAGGAAAGTCTTCCAAAGTCGACACCAACTCTCCCCATCCGTCGTCAATCTCACCAGGTCTACCGGCGCCTTGAATTCTCCCCGCCGTCATCTCCTCCGCCTCCTTCTCCGGGGCGGACTTCTCCTCTTCCTTATGTTCACCCGTCAGCCCAGCCAGTACCTCTGCTTCGCGGCCCATGTAAGCACCCAGTAAGCCCGGATGAGGACACCAAATCACCCGCATCCCAGCTCGGCGACCGGCCTCGACACCAGGAACCGCATCCTCAAAGACAAGACACTCTTGGGGGGTGATCTCCGGTTCTCCTCGCTGCCGCAAGCCCTCGTTGATCGTCTCAAGAGCAAGCAAGTAGATATCCGGTAGCGGCTTTCCTCTCCCCTTGCCAATCCGAGGATCGTCACCTAGTACGCGCTGAGACTCGGGAAACGCAGAGAACAGATCCTGCAGATGGTCGGTCTTGAGTTTGAAATTCTTGCTATGCGATGATGTTGCCAGGGCGATGTAGACTGGTTGGTCCGTTTTCTGGGTCGAGAGAAGCTTGGACAGGAGGGTTTTGACGCCTGGTAGGGGCTGCGACTGGGGGAAGTACTTGGCTTGCAGGGCGGCTTGCTTCGCGGCGTATTCCTCGGGGCTGATGGGGAGTTGGGCCCAGTGGTGGAAGATCTTGCTTGCCTGTACAATAGACGGTTAGGACAGAAGATACCAGCGTTGAGACAAGTCCTGCAAGTCTTCAATGACTGAGTGAATGAAGATGCGGGGCAGTACCTCAGGCTGTGGTCGACCCTGCAATTGAGCCTTGATTTCCCAAGGGAGTAGCGGCTTTCCGAATTCCTGGAGGATTGCGTTCGTGATCTCTGTGTATTTGTCCTCTGAGTCAATGAGCAGTCCATCCATATCAAAGAGGCATGCCCGCACGCGGGGAAAACTGTTAGAGAGGGGCAGTCAGCAGAGTGAAATTCCACGGGGATGGGATTGGGTGAATCTGGACCTGAGAACTTACTCGGATGCTGTTTTAGTCATTGTGAAGTATTTCTCTCACAGACGAAACGGATAGTGAAGAGTGACAAGTTGAGCAGATCTTCAATTGTCGTTCAAAGACGCTCAGATAAGGCTACTCCACACTCTTCTGTCGATCAGCTTGGATATGCCTCTTAACCCAGTCGGGAATTTCTTTCGCGCCGCTTTACCAGCGAGGGGTCGGTCGGGATTCGTCGAGTCTGGTTGCCCGCTCGATAACTATCCGCTCATGCTCAAAGCGGCGTTCTTGGGAGCTTCCACTTCCACTCTCTTTAATGCTTTTGAGGCAACATGACTACAGAAAATTCGAACAACAATCCACAGGAATCTGGACCTGGGTCCGATAGCGAGAGTGAGGATGTCTTCCACGATGCACGGTTCCCTGCAGAAGAAGAAGCCGTGAGTTACTGTTGTTTTGTCGCTCTCCTGAGAAATAGTTGCTGATGCTCATATCGACCGTCCTAACAGCGCCTCGTGAAAGAATCCCACGAAATCAAAGAAGAAGCCAATAAACTATTTGCCGCTGCCTGCTATGATCAGGCTATTTCCTGTTATGAGCGTGCCCTTGCCTCGTGTCCCAATTACCTCGACTATGAAGTCAGCGTCATTCGAAGCAACATGGCCGCATGCTACTTAAAACTGGAAGACTGGAAGGCAGCTGTCGACTCTGCAACTGCCTGTCTTGATCGTCTCGAAAAGATCATGCCGCTGTCTCCACAGCAGAATCCGGATAGAGAGCAAGAGAAGCAAAACTCTCCATCGTCAGACTCCGTGGTCGAGATTTCCGGTGAGGACGAAAAAGCCTGGGAGGAGCAGCTCAAATGTTTGGAGGAAATGGACAAGAGAAAGACCGACGTGATACGGATTCAGGCAAAGGCGCTTATGAGACGTGCACGAGCTAAGAGCCAGCTCGGCGGCTGGGCAAATTTACAAGGCGCCGAAGAGGACTACAAAGTGGTTGCTGGGATGGGCATCCTACCTGCAGACGATAAACAAGTTGTACAGAGGGCTCTTCGCGAGTTGCCCGCGAGGATAAACGAGGCACGGGAGAAGGAGATGGCGGATATGATGGGTAAACTGAAGGATGTAGGCCGACAACTCTTCCATACTGACGCTGTTGGATCCCTACTAAATCTTTATGCAGCTCGGAAACGGCATCCTCAAGCCATTTGGATTGTCAACGGATAATTTCAAGTTCGTCCAAGATCCTAAGACTGGTGGCTACAGCATGAATTTTCAATCATGATCATAATGAAGAGGTCAGACTACAATGTCTGAAAACGGCTTCTTGCCAAGGTGCGATTGGGAAGAGCCTAAATTCCCATTTTCCACGTATATACACTGTCTTCGGAGGAGAAGGTATTCCTACTCAACTTGTTACCAGAGTAATAGACGTCACCACATCCTCGATGATGGTCTGCACTACAACAATTTTGGTTCTCTGTTGCCTGTAGGCCTAGTACTGAATGGGATCGGTGCCTTTGCCCGGTTATAACTCTTCGCATACATTTCGCACGCGCTGTATGCACCATTGCTTGCTCAATAACAAATAGCAGTCCATGCTTTGACATCTTCCAATCAAATCCCTCAGCTATACAGAAACTTTATTCATCTTCGTTTTATGGCACTCGGTGTTTTCATATGGGGAAAATGCGGGGCAATGGTTCTGTGATGGAGGATATCCGATAAGGGTCCTGGACTCCTGGGTCTTTTACTCGATCTGACAGCGTCAACAACTCGACTCTGCCTCGGCATGGAAGATGTCTCGGACAACCTTCGCTTCAGTGATGCCATTTAGTGAACCCACTGTCATCTCTACTGCATATGCAACCGAGACGGACTTGACCACCAATTGGGGGTCGAAACCTTTTTGATCCGGAATTACCCCTCAGCACTGTTGACAACTTTACAATCAAAGTTTATGGAGTGGAAACAGGAGTTTATTCCGAAGTATGGAGAGCTGCCGCTAATTCAGTCCTCGGATCGTCTACAGAGAGACCGTTCAAAAGCCATGGACAAGGCTCTGGATGCTGTTGATCTCCTTTCCACATTTCCCCGCATCAATCTGCTGTCGTTACGACTTGTATCCAGCGAGGTTCACTACAATGGCAACCATTCTTCAGACAGGATTTCTGGGTGATATTCGAGGCAAGACTCATGACGGTGTGAGTCAGTTTCTGGGTATTCAATACGCTACTCTCGAAGACAGATTCGCAGACGCGAAACTCGTCGAGCAGCGTGATGGCAGTATCCTCGACGCCAGCAAGGACGGGTAAGAGTGGTCAGGGAAATATACCAGAGTTCAGAGAACTAATTCAAGAAATCCCTCTAGCCCAACTGCTTTGTCTCCTTCATTTGGGTGTGACTTTGAGCTTGGCCACATTCAACATAGCCTTCCGAAAAAAGAGCTTCCCCAGTCGGACTTGAACTGTCTCAACCTGAATATCACCGTCCCCGCGGGCACATCAGCAGCCTCCAAACTTCCAGTGTTTCTCTTTATTCACGGTGGAGGGCTGGTGCTTGGAGCCAACTCCTGGCCCCAATTCGATTACGCACGCTTCGTCAAGTTATCTGTTGAAAAGAATTTACCTATAGTGGCAGTTTCTATGAAGTAAGGGCACTCATCCTGACGCGAGATGGGCAAGGACTCACTCTAGACAGCTATCGTCTCGGTGCATTTGGCTTCCTTACTTCTGATGAACTTCGAAGGGCTGGGTACAAAGCCAACAACGGGCTCAGAGATCAGAAAGTGGCCATGAAATGGGTGCAAAAACACATTGCAGATTTTGGTGGAGATCCTGATAATGTGACACTCGCGGGGATGAGCGCTGGAGGAGGTATGTCTTCTGGTCATTGTTTACACTACGTTACAGACATACTGAGTCTTGCTAGCGTGTGTAACGTATCACCTCGACTCTGACGAGCAACTCTTTAAGAGGGCTATTGTGATGAGTGGTACCTGTCTACTCATCCAGCCCTTGCCTTACGATTTACATGAGCAGAACTACCAGCAAGCCATTGCAGCATTAGGGCTGGCCGATGCCAGTCCAGAGGAAAGAATCAAGGTCCTTCTGGAAACACCGGGTGAGGACTTGGTTGCCAAAATCCCTCCGGCCGTTCTAGCAGTCCCTGCAATTGATGGGGACATGGTGTCTGCGGCCGTTACCTATGCGCAGGTAGCTGACAAAGGCTCGAACTTTCCCCGCGGAAAGCAGTGGTGCGAAGGTCTAATGATTGGGGACGCTCAGATGGATGTAAGCCGTCATGAACCGCTTTCAAATCGTCTACTGACTGAGACTCCTTCTTCCTTCCAGGCTAGTATTATGGCGTTTTTGATGGCTCATACGAAGAAAGACTGTGCAACCAAGTTTGTTACCGCGATGCACACCGTACTTTCATCTAAATCGGATGTTGCGCAACAAATCTTGGACAAGTACAACATCTCGAAGGACATGACAGACGACGAGGCCTTCCCAGCAATTCTCAACTACATAAATGATGTTGCTTTCTTTGCTCCAGTTTTGACGTTTGCGAAGGGCTGGAGAAACAATGTATACGTCTATCACTTCAACGAAGGGAATCCATGGGACGGACCTTGGAAAGATCGAGCGAGTCATATCCTTGACTTAGCCTACCTGTGCCAAAACTTCCGAGAGTTTATGGGGCAAGACCAGCAGCAACTTGCGATCACCTTTGCCGAAGACTTCTTCAAATTCTGCCATGGCGTGAAGCCATGGCCTGCCGTCACTCAGAATGATGTTGAAGCTGGCTTCACGGCACGAGTCTACGGTCCTGCGCCCAATGTCGGGCAGGTGAACGGGCCCTATAATGAGGGAACTTTGCGAAGAAGCGTTCTCTTCGACCACGCTGACCAAGTGTCACTAGATGAGTTTGCAGAGGTACTTGCTTTGTTCAGAACCTCATAGCCCAAGGTCATGACGCCTACAGTGTGATGTACATAGTCGACGAGAGATACTCTTCCACCGCGGGTTTCTTATTTGGTCTTTGATTTAGGGACATGTTGTGTATTTCGAGAAAATCATATATAGATACCGGCGCCGCGTACCGGCAGATAGCCCAATAGTGTGTTTCGTGGTCGATAGCTCCATCAACCTCCCCTTGGATAAGATAGTAATGCCGCAATGCGGGAGGATTCCATCCCCCGGGGCCCGCGGATCCCGAGCTAGCTGAAATTATATCATCGCCTACTTAGGATTTTTAAACCTCAAATCTCTCCAAATTATTTATCTCTTCTGACTTTTTTATTATGTCTCTCTAGCGAATGTCTCCATGGCTAGGTAGCTCTAAGACTCCGTCCCCATCAGTCTCATTTCGTCCCCTCTGTTGCTCTAGTACCGATCTCAGCGGTATAGCGTACCATCTTCGCTATGGTCCTAGGTGGCCTGCTGTCAAAGCATGAAGAGGAACCTCAGCGACCGATTCTCCTCGAGCTGAGATCTTCCAAAATCTTTGTCATATTCGTGGTCTCTTTCGCAACATTCACTGTAAGTTGGCAACAAGGGATGGTATCCTCGAAAGAAACATGCTAAAACCAGTTATGTCAGGATATCCTGCTATACGGTCTTGTAAGTTGATCTGTCTGCCTTAAGCTGTCATTTGCTACCGTGTAATGGATTCATGTGCAAGAGCTTAATGTGATATAGATCGTTCCTGTGACTCCTACTGCGTTGCATGAAAGAGTCGGTTTATCTGAGGATGATGGTATGCGCCCCTCTTCTCGAGACGTGTTGATATTTGATTCTGTGGTTCTGGCTCTAACTTTCACTTCAGAACAATCATGGACCTCGATATTATTAGCCTTGTACGGAGCGGCACTGTTGGCAGCTTCCCGTGAGTTTGACCATCCCTCGCCACCTGACTATATAGTGACAAATTACTCACCGTTCACTTTGGATTCAGCTGTTTGGGGCTACTTAGCAGATCGGATAGAGTCTAGGCGTTGGCCTATGCTGATAGGGCTGGTCGCCTTGGGTGCTTCTACGGCGTTGCTCTGTGTAGGCACTACCCTCGGCCTCTGGATTGCTGGCCGTTTGTTTCAAGGGATATCTGCGGCTGTCGTTTGGACAGTGGGTCTAGCCTTACTTGTCGACACGATAGAAAAAGAGGCTCTGGGTGAGGCGATGGGGTATGCGGCAATGGGCATCACACTTGGAACAATGACAGGGCCCCTCCTTGGGGGTGTTATATATGAGAACGGAGGCTACTACGCAGTTTTCGGTCTCGCGTTCGGTATAATCGGCTTAGACATTTTCTTGCGGCTCGTCTTGATTGAGAAGAAAGATGCGATGAAGTGGCTTCGCCCTGGAAAGATTTCGACCGAACCGGTGGACAATGCAACGGAGAAGCAACCTACGGATGGACGTGTGTCTCTTCCTCTGCCAACTGATGAGTGCGACAGTAACAGTCGCAACGAGCATGACGTGACGTCGAACACGACGCCGCAAGAGGATACAATTCGGGATGCGAACCAACAGACTCCTCGCAAGAGACGTTTCGGGGCTGTTCGCACCCTGTTAGCCTCAGATCGAATGCTTGTCACGCTGTGGGCTTACTTTATTGTGTCTGTTGCGTTGACATCTCTCGATAGCGTCCTTCCTCTGTTCGTTCAGGATACATTCGGGTGGAAACAGACAGCCCAAGGACTCATATTCATTCCAGTGTCGGTGCCCCATCTTCTCGATCCGTTGTTCGGGTACATCAACGACAAATTTCCCCGAGCTCGCCGCTTCGTAGTTGGTGGAGCATTCCTCACCGCAGTCCCATTGTTCGTACTTCTCCGACTTGTAACAACAAATTCTATGAGCCAAAAAGTGGTGCTTTGTGTGCTACTGGCCCTAATCGGTCTCTGCCTGGCCTTCCTGATCCCACCACTCTTTGTCGAAGCCTCATACGTTGTTCAGGAGAAAGAAGCAGAATCGCCCGGCGTCTTCGGCAAAGGAGGCGCAATGGCACTTGCCTATGGTATTCTCAATTCTGCTTTTGCAGCTGGGTCTATAGTCGGTCCATTCCTGGCTGGGTTCATCCGAGAAAGCGCTGGCTGGGGCACAATGGCTTGGGTCATAGGTCTGTTGATGGGCGTCTCTGCTATTCCTATCTTGCTTTATCTGGGTGGTCCTATATGGAGA
The DNA here is from genome assembly GCA_014281905.1 of Aspergillus hiratsukae. Lineage (NCBI taxonomy): Eukaryota > Fungi > Ascomycota > Eurotiomycetes > Eurotiales > Aspergillaceae > Aspergillus > Aspergillus hiratsukae. The sequence goes on from JACBAD010002022.1 coordinate 37,053, forward strand.
CCTTCAGAACGGCATGCTGAGAGTCGGTCTGCCGAAGCAGCTGGATAGGCGGAACGCATACTGGGATCGTGTGTCGAACAGACATGCTCGAGCAACCTCTAAACTGTATATATAAAATAATTCCCAAAATTAGGAAAGTCTCACATCATAAAGAAGCATGGCTCGTGGCAGTTACTTCGTATCAGAGGATCAGTACCTAGCCTGTAGTGATTGGGAACTAAGAACCATTCACCAATTCACCCCAGCAACCAACAGCTTTCCACATGCGCTTCGAACCTCAAGGCAAATCTGTCTTGAGCTACTTTACTATCATATCTTCAGAACCAAATTTTGGTCATTCTGACATGGGGTTATTCCGTGCTCGTCATCCGAGCTACAACATTTCAATAATGGTGGATGTCCCCGCACAGCCCCACAGCAAGCATGCTCCTCAGCGTGGGTTTGAGAGCTTCGGCATGCACAACAACCGACTAAATGGAGAGAAATCAAAGAAAAAAGATGGCCATGGGTAGTGCAGATAGCTCGAAAACCTTACCTGCTTCACACTCTGCTTCCACACTTCCTCCTCGTCCCTGGCTACCGGATTAACCGTTGTGAATATGGCAGCTCCACAAGTACAACATCAAGGCCTTCAGGCACTCTTTACGGGTGTGCGGAGGGATTTCAACGGTGTCGTCGTTGAGCAATTCCGCGGAATCAAGTATGCCAAAATACCAGCGCGGTTCGAGCGTGCTCAGCCTGTGGAAAGCTTCGACGGGGGTGTGGTTGACGCTACGAAATATGGGTATGTCTTGTCCCTAAGCTCAGGAAGCCATTTTCCTAATTTGATACTGATATACTGGAATCGATGTTGAAATAGACCAAAATGTCCGCAGGTTCATGTAGACGTGCGCCATTTGCTGCGCATCCCCGAGGATTTCGAGATCGAGCCTGAAGCTGAGGACGAGTTTGAATGTCTAAATCTCGACATTACCCGTCCTCCTTTGTCTAGCACTAATGCCGCTCTTCCTGTTCTCGTCTGGATATATGGTATGATGGCGGATCTGCAAGGATATCAAGCCAAGGCATTGATTGCGCTAACGGCAGTGTCTTAGGCGGCTCTCAAATTGTTACATTTTGTTCTGCTCAATCGAAAATCTGCGGTAAGATATCTGAATTGCTACTATTCCTTATTCCTTCAACGCTAATGCCTGAGCGTAGACCCGACTCGGATCGTTGCTGAGTCTATCGAGGAGGGTCAGCCGTTTATTTTTGTCTCTTTCAACTACCGTCTCAATATCTTTAGTTTCGGCGATGGAAAGGAGAAGAACCTCGCGATAAAGGACCAAAGGTTGGCCATTGACTGGGTTCGGAAGAACATCGCAGAATTTGGGGGTGATCCGGTAGGTGATTCAACACTGCTCAAGACGCCTGACGCTAACGTCTTTCTCACTCCAGAATAATATCACACTTGCTGGAGAGAGCGCAGGAGCGATTTATGTTCATGCGCATCTGATAACCGGCCCTCCTGTCCAAAGAGCTGTTCTGGCATCCGGGTCGCTATACCTCTCTTCGCCGTTGCCGGTCGAAAGAGGCGATGCACTCATCAAAACACTCGAAAGCAAGGTGCAAGAGTTGGGACAGGAGTCGCTGCGTCATTCGTCTGTTGACTGTCTGATTCGCGCATTACAGGAGTGCAATGTGAATACAATGTGGATACAGGAGGATTCCGAACTCCAGGATTGGGAGAACAAGCCAGAACAAGTCGAGGAACTCATGATTGGCGATACTGAATATGAAGTATGTACTCCATCCTTCGCCCACTTACACTGCCCCTCACCTAGTCTGACTTCTATAGTCTGTCATTTGGAGAAACGGAATGGAGACCTTCGACGGAGCATCGATTGCTGCAGCTTTCGAGACCGACAAGAATTATGGCACAAAACTGCGCAAGATGTACCAGGTCGTCCATGACCGTCCTACTGCCAGCAAACTGGGCGCTCTAGATTTGGTCAACGACGCCAGATACGCCCTCCCTGTTGAGCTGGTCGCGGACAAGCTCAAGGCTGCGAACAAACACGTTTTCAGATACGTTGTTGACCAACCAAATCCATGGCAGGCTTCCAGTCGTTCTCACCACGCAGTCGACCTCCTGTTTCTTTTTGGAGGACTCGATCTCTCCTTCAACCCCGCTGCAAATGAAGTAGGCCAAGAGATGCGCAGGCGTTGGATACGGTTCATCAATGGCGTGTCTCCGTGGTCAGAAGGCAGGCGATTTGCCTATGGGCCCCTGGGAGAGTGTAAGGAGATCACCGAGGCGCAGTTTGCGTCTCGGCGAAGAGTAGAGCACCTCAAGGTCCTGCGAGAGGCTGGCATCGGAGCTTACCTCCCAATAGTTTTTGCGTTGACAGCAGGCAGAATCAGCCTGCTGAATTGATATGGGGCCAGAGATAAGGCAACAGCCCAAATTGAAAGTTCGATCTGCAATGATCATCCTCATCCTCCATAAGAAGGTTGGAAAGTAGACGAAGTAGAGATCAAAGTGGGTAAATCCAACTGTACACAGCCTTCCTTGGTGTACAGAGTACAGACAGTACAGTCAGCCTTGTGTACAGCTAAGCCGTTGGCCCGTTGGTGATTGTCGGCTGACCCTCTTCTCCCCTCGCAATCCCCCTTCCTCGGCAATTCCCCTACGCACTCAATCCCGACCATTAACAACTGTTCTCCAGAAAGCATCATCTCCCCGCGCTTACTCTGAGCTTACTCATGTGGGGTTTGTCAAACCATGCGATCAAAGCAGAAAGATGTTCCACCTACGATTCCCCTCCCCAATCTCCACTCTACTTGGCTTCGGCAACGCAAGGCCTCTCCAACATGCCGATTTGTATGCCACTTTGGGTCAAAGCTGCCTCAATCGAGCTGACATCAGAAACCAAAGGAACACTCGGCCATTCCTTCGTGCTCAGACATTCGGCACAGTTCCCAGCGGGATATAAGGTTTGATTTATATTCAGCCTTCGCCGATCCGTCAGAGAGGAAAGGGTATTTGAGGCTTCGAGTTTCCCTTGGATACTGGTCACTATTGGAGCAATTGAAGATTGAGCTCTCTAAACTCTATACTTGAACATCTTCTACTGAACCGCAAGCATGGGCTCTACCAGCGCTTTGTCCGATCCCAAGGAGTATCAGAAGATATTCCACTGGGCAGAAACTCAAAAAGACGGTGCCATTCCTTCTTTCAACACGAGAAGGAATGATCCTTACCAGGTATGTTCTCATTACCTTTGGTCGTTTGTTCGTGAAGCTGACTTCTACAGTATCAAGCCGGCTTCGGCAACTCGTATGTATAGTGCAAACTACATCTAGCCATTCAACTTGCTGATGTAGACATCTCTATAGATTTGTCTCTGAGGCTGTTCCTGGTACCATTCCACAGGGCCAGAACAGTCCTCGTAATGTGAGATTCGGCTTGTACGCCGAGCAGATCACCGCGACTGCTTTTGTCGCCCCACGGCATGCAAACAAGAAGGCATGGTTGTATCGTGCTCGTCCGGCGGTTGCTCACGAGGGATTTGTACGTTGACGGCACTTGGAGCGTTGGACTCGTGCTGATAATGCTACAGACTGAGCTCCCTGACAACAAAGACACAGAGTCCAATTTTCTGCCCTTAAACCCTCGAGTGCACGTCTCTCCAACTCAGCTAGCATGGCATCCATTTGAGATTCCGACTGGTGAGGAGGTAGACTTTGTCAACGGTCTCAAGACTGTAGCAGGATCAGGAGACCCAACCCTTCGCGAGGGTCTTGCGATTCACGTCTATACGGCCAATACCGGCATGAAGAAGAAAGCCTATGTGAACTCTGATGGTGAATCCCTCATCGTTCCTCAACAGGGTGCCCTGGACATTCAGACCGAATTCGGTCCATTGTTTGTTCAGCCCGGAGAGATCGTGGTCATCCCGAAAGGCATTCGCATCCGCGTGGAGGTCCCTGACGGCCCTTCTCGTGGGTATATCCTCGAAGTCTGGGGATCTTGCTTTGAGCTGCCCGAACTGGGACCGCTCGGAGCAAATGGTTTGGCCAACGCTCGGGATTTCCTTGCTCCACAGGCAAAGTATGAGATTGCTCAGGAGCCCTGGGAGATTATTTACAAGCTTGGAGGTAAATTCTTCAAGAGCACGCAGAATCACAGCCCGTTTGATGTGGTTGCCTGGCATGGTAATTATGTATGTTTCATCCCTCATGGTTCCACTATAGAAGGCGAAGCTGACCCTAGATTAATAGGTTCCATACAAGTATGACTTGACAAAATTCGTCAATGTCGGCTCAATCTCCGTCGACCATATCGATCCATCCATTTTTTGTGTACTCACAGCCAAGTCCCGCGATCCCACGGCGCCTTTGACCGATTTTCTCATCTTCTCTCCCCGGTGGGATGTAGCGTCTCGTAAGTTGAAGTTGTGCACAAAGACAGAGACATGCTAACAAATCTAGACACTTACCGACCGCCGTACTATCACCGCAATGTTGCCTCCGAACTGATGGGCCTGATCTATGGTGAATATGGTGGCCGCTCGGACAGCTTCGCGCCGGGAAGCCTTTCTTTTGAGACTACAAGTGAGTAGCGGTCGTGATCTGTCGCGTGCATAAGATGCTAACTGTATGGTCAGTGGTCCCTCATGGTGTAGCGTACGAGCAATTCAAAGCTGCCACCGAAAACCCGCCACCTGTGATGCAGATCTCAGAGGCATCGATCGCGTTCATGTTCGAGTCCAGTCGGCCATTCACAATTACAGACTATGCCTGGACCAGCGACAAGAGGCACGAGCACGAGCCGAGGATGTGGGATAATCTGGTGGACAACTTCTCTAAGCATGCCAAAGAAGTTGAAGAGATTCTGGCTAAGGCACAAGGACTGCAGATTTAGGTCTATATCAATTGTTTATTAGCGCTCTACCTGTACCTATGCAGTAATCTTCCCGATTCACAGTCTTCCATGTTCAATAAACACAATTCCATGAGTTCGCCCTCTCTACTTCATTCTATCAACCAACGCAATTACTTTTCCTTTTTACCAGAAATCTCTCTGAGTGTTAACTGAAATATCTTTCGAACGCGCTTGCCACGCCAAATGGATTGCTTTGGGTTTCTGAATCAGACAATGCGTGGACTCATTCACTCATCTCCAACTGCACTTCCACACGCTCCTCCTCAATAAGGTACAAGCTTGCAACTCCCAACAGGTAGTATATCGAAACGAATATCCATTCTGATGACACTCTCAGCAGCAGCCAGCTGCGTTGTTTGAACGCAGCAGCGAGATGCAGTGCATCGAAGCGATGACTTCAGAAAGATGTCAACATGCGATCATCGCTAGAGATTCTCTCACCCATGCCGTTCCTCTCAATGTACCCAGCATACTAATATCAATTCATCAGCAGTGCCGAAAACCCCTAGCGAGATGGATCCAGCATCCCGATACAACTTCAAAGACATCAATGTCCACGACCTCGAAGCAGCCACCCTCTTTGAGGTCAAGGGCTACGTAGCCGTCGTCACAGGAGCAAGCAACGGCGTCGGCCTCATGGCCGCGCAGACACTAGCAGCAAACGGCGCTCGAGTTTATATTATTGGTACCAGGGAGGAGATCCTCGACACGATTGGGGAGAAATATTCGTTCAACGGACAGATCACACCGTGCGTCCCCTCCCATCCCATCCGCCACCATCCAGACGCTTGCTGACGAGGTATACGGAGTAGACTCCCGGGAGATACATCCACAACAGACGGAATCCGCGGCCTCGCCGCCGAACTCACCAGAGCCGAAAGCAAAGGCATCAACATCCTAATCAACAGCGCCGGCGTAACCAGCGAGCCGCGCGCAAAAGCCACCTCGTCCGATCTCGACTTCACCGACCCGGACGCCGTCTCTCGCTGGATGACCCGCGACGGGGCAGACGCCTGGCGCATCGCCTACGCGGGCAACGTCTGGTCGCACCATTTCCTGACCGCCGCGCTGCTGCCGCTGCTCGTGAAGGGGGCGAAAGCGGCGCCGGGGCATTCGAGCACGGTGCTGAATGTGGCGAGTGTGGCCGGGGTGACGAAGACGCATTCGCAGGGCCAGTTTGCGTATTCGAGTAGCAAAGCGGCGCTGATTCATCTGACGAGGGAGTGGGCGCATACCTTTGCGCCGTTGGGGGTGAGGGTGAATTGTATTGCGCCGGGTGTTTTCCCGAATGAGATCACTATGGGTAGGGGGGATGAGGATCGGAGGGCCAGGCGGGAGGAAGATGTAGGGGAGAGATTACCGGCTGGTGAGTTTGCTATATTGAGTCGACGCAAATACCTGCGGGCGCGAGGGAGCTGATATGATGAATAGGCCGCGTTGGACGGGAATCCGATATTGGCAGTGTCGTTCTTTACCTCTGCAGCAAGGCTGGGACCTATATTAACGGGCAAATCATCAACTTGGATGGGGGTGAGTATCATTTCGTTCCTTTCGTTCAATCAGCTAAAATCCTCCAGGTCTGCTTTTGAAATCTCCAGGGGCTATGTAAGCATGGCAGACGAAGTTCTCTGAGGTCCTTCTTACTACTCCACAATGATGACGACACGGGCGCCATGACCGCGCCAGAATTGATGGCCAGAGGCAAGAGGGAAGAATGATAGATTCTTGCGAACGTCTTTTATTTTCATAATTGGTATCAACACGGCCTGAAATAAGGACATACAATTATTGTGGCAAGTGGAATCTTTCGTATGCTCCCAGCATCCCAGTAGCCCTCTCGAAGGGTCATAAGAAGCCCAACTTGCCAGTAGTGATGAAAGAAATCTGTCTATTGGAGTCACATCACAGGAAATAATCTGGCGTACGTCTCGAGACCATTGGTTCTCCCGCGCGGGGGCAAGGATCAAATTGTAAGCTTTGAGGAATCGGTCAGTACAGATAAATAACCGAAACTCGGCGTTCAATGGAACATACAAGGTGTATTTCAGATGCTCGTCAATTTCCATGATCGCGGCTTGGTTACCGCAGCGGTAACAATAATTGGGGGCTGAGAACGGCGCGTTAGTGGTGTGCATAGACACAGCGGAAAAAGGGGCCGTACCCGAAAAAATGGTGACCACATTTCTATCCTGCGACCAATTGTATCCCTCCATAACCAATTGATGTGCTCGTGCAACAAGAGTCAAGCCGTTGTTGTGATTGAATGCTTCCGAGATATCTTGCCCAAAGGTGTAACCAGCACCACGGGGAGAAATACCCCAGCCACAGCGGTCGTCGGGGTCACTCCAGAGCAGATCACACATGGGTCCCTCATGGGGCACTTCCTGGATCCGATCCAGAGAACGAATGTTATCAAGAGTATCGATGGAGGGACTCAGACCGCCGTGCAGGCAGAAGATCTGGTTCTCGATGAGAGCGGTGAGAGGAAGGTAGTCGAAAAGGTCGGTGAAGTATTTCCAGACATTAGCATTGCCGTATTTGCGCAAGCACTCGTCATAAAACCCATACACTTGTGTGATCTGGCGGGACTCGTGATTTCCTCGGAGGATGGTGATTCGCTGGGGGTAGCGGATTTTGAGGCAGACAAGAAGCGTGACGGTCTCTACGGAGTAGTAGCCACGGTCGACATAGTCACCTGGAGACGCGATTATGAGTTATAGAGTAAGGAGAGAAAAGGACGAATCGAGGGTGAAATATCCACATACCCATGAAGAGGTAGTTTGTGTCAGGATTAGGACCTCCAATGCGGAACAGCTCCATTAAATCGTGGAATTGACCATGTATATCACCACAGACAGTCACGGGGCATTTCTGAGAGATTCAAGTCAACAACTCGAGCGATTCGCGTCGATCACACGGCAAGCACAGGCCGAGGGAAGCACATACGACTGGCTGCACATTCGACTCTTCCTGCAACACTTCTCTAGCCTGCAACGCGCATACCTCAATTAGAATTCATTATCATAGTGATGTCGACGACGACACGTATCAAGAAAGACGCACTCGGTCACAAAGTCTCCGAACATCATCTTCTGCCAGTTGCTTGCAAGCCATCAGGTTTTCAATCCACCCATCGAGCGTAGGTATGGACCCAGGATCGGTTGTGGGCGAAAGGTGATGAGGCTCCGGTGACCGCGCCGGATCAATTTCCATGTTGTTATCCATTGCGTTGGCCGACAACAAGCTCAAGACGACTGCAAATGTGGAGGAGGGGCGGGATACTTGGAGGGGACGGTCTCGTGAGGCTGACCAAGGATTTTCTCGGTTGTGATGATGCAGGAATCCACAAAACAAAGGAGATAAAATTGAACCCGAACAAAATAAGCTTCAACGGGCGGGGGGGAAAATCGGATGCAGTGGGATAGATGAGAGACGAAAGTTGGGAGAGAAGCGAACTGGTGGTGTTGAAGGGGAGGGATTGCTGTGCTGTGCAGTCAGTGCTGTGCTGGACGACGCCAGGGAGACAAGCAGGTTGGGTGTCGGGCATGCGCCACACTTTGGCTCGTCCAAGCCACACCCTCTCCCCGCGATCTCCACCAGCTTTGGCTTCCTCAACGCCAAGAAGAGGGGACTACTTTGATACAGAGAGCTACTTGATTTGAATTACTCGCGAGTTAGATGCTTTGTTGACAGCTTAGTTTCATCATGCTATTTCGCATTCTGGGGTAATCTAGCAAAGTACTAACCGAGCCCGTCCAGCTACAAATAGTTACTGCTTAGCCGCGCGCCTAAATGATGCCACCGCCGCCACCGCCAAACCCTCCTAATCCTCCTCCAAATCCTCCTCCCCACGGACCACGTCCTCGTCCGGATGGCGCGCCTCCGGGACCTACGGGATCATATCGAGACCCAGGGGGCGCTTGCGGATCATAACTACCGTCTCGGCGACCACCGAACAGGGGGTCGTCAAACGTTGGGTGCATTCCTCCGCCACCGTTGCCTCCCCCTCCGAGACCAGGGCCAACGCCTCCTCGAATAGGATCATTCGGACCGAGACCGGCAGGATACAAATCTCTCTCGCCAATACTCAAGGGATTACGGTCACCATTTCCCTGCGGATATCCTCGAGGAGGTCTGTAGATCTCATACTCGTCTTCAAATCCTGGAGGAGCAAAATCGCCTGGGGGCGCCGGTCGACGAGGGCCTGCTGCCAGGGGATCGTCAAATGGATAAGGGCGTGCAGGCTGAGGTAGTGTATCATCCCTTAAGGGATCGTATTGAGGTGGCCTTTCTTGTTGCCTTTCTCGTATGGCTTCAGTGGTGTCTTCGTATCCTTCCTTGTACAAACCAGGAGCTAGCTTCAGGATCACGTTCATCTTGAAAAGCCCAATCAAGTCATTCAGCCGCGCTTCGGAAATGAATACATCTCTTAAGGTCCTCGTCAAGTCGTCTGTGGAAGTGATGGGAAGGGCGGACTGGGAAATGTAGTCCTTAACTGGCAGATCAAATGAAGAGGTTTTGTCATCGCCTAAGGCCAAGGCGAGGACAACAGCATTATTCCCCAATCGACTGATCTTCAGCAAGAACTGCATGGAGGATTGTGAATGAGCATAGCGAAAAGAATATGTATCGTTAGCATTCCACTCTGCGGGCAAGGTCTCGTTGTCAGCCGAGCTTTCTGCTTTCGAACGAGTACGTTAGTTATATACAGTAAAGGTTGGCATGTCAGAAATAGATTTCTTTCGTACCTATAGTGTGTTCCTCTCCCAGACCGAGAAGCCTGAAGTCAACCGCCTTCATACAAGCATGACCGATGAGCGCAATAGCCTCGTAGGGCGTTTTGAGGCTAAGCTGGCCCTCGTCTTTCCGAAGGGCGCTCGCAGCAAGAGCTAATACATTGTCAGAGTTGAGTGTGTTCGTGCTTCCAGCCATTTTTGCAGCTGTCGAAGTCAAAGATCAAGGGGAAATATGTTCGTCTTCTACAAAGGCAGGACGGGTATAGTAGTAGTGGCGAAGTACTGATATAGGCATCAGCGAGCTGCGTCAATGACTGGGACAACGGATGGACGGACCGAAGCTAGAACAAGGTTGACCAGTGACAAGGCAGTAATCAGGCAAACGGTGCAAACACCCCACATTCACGTGCAAAATGACAACAAGAAGCTCTACCACACCCTGACGCCTTACCAAATACTGCCTAGCTCGATCTGTGTCAGGACTCAGCGGAGTGCTTAGTGCTTACGGAGGAGCATCAACTTAATAATACAAGCAAACAAACCTTCAAGCCTCACAGGCCATTGAATACCTGCTTGAAGACAAGTGTCGAAACTTTGTGGCAGTTATTGATTCTAGCCGAAGATTGTGGTCGTATTATCGATCCTGAGCAAGTTACTTTGACTGAAATTGGGACGAGTTGGTAAATATATAAAAAGCCAACACCTCGATTGCTCACTCTATGTTTATCTTGGAAGTCTGTTTCAATTGAACATGATTGGCTATATCATTGTCATTTCACAAACTCCTTTCCAGATTACGTTTCCTTGATGCCTCGTCTTGTTCAACGAGAGTCGAGAGTCACACCATCTGAGTGCTTCCACTGTGTACGGAATGCCACGAGCTGGTTTGTCACCATCCATTCGTCTTACGCTGTGCAACCATAGCCAACCACTTCTGATGTTAGGTACCGCTGCAGGCCCTGCATGCAAGACTTGCCGGGAAAAGTGTCGGAAGTGTGATCGCGGTAGACCCAAGTGCCAACGTTGCATCTCAAAAGGCTTAGAATGTGGCGGGTACCCCGACCAGTACCGGTTTTGCGGAATCGCTAGTCGGGGAAGGTGGAAAGGCGCACGAGTGCCGACTCCAAGGAATACCAAAGCTAAATCTAGCATTGCTGAGTCGCAGCAAGACTCTACTACCCCAACACCGGGCTCGGATACGCCTGGACGGACAGAGGGTGTGCCAACGCAATTGTCTTCTGAGAAGCCTAGCAGAAGCGCAACAGAATTGCTAGACGACATTCCAAAGTTACTCAGTCTCACTCAGACTGAGATGTTGTTGTCGCATTGTAAGATCTTACTGCCTGAATTTGGAAGGCAGAAACACTGACGCCACCGCGCACAGATGAAAGCTTCATATGCCCGCATCAAATTGCTGAGATAGGTGCTACTAGCAGTAATCCTTATCGAGCCTATATACTCCCGCTGGCACAGAAACAAATTGGCTTGTTATATGCCATACTAGGACTCTCAGCCTCTCACCTTGGCAAACTTACCGGAAATATGTCTCTATATGAGGAGGCTGCAGTCGAGTATCGGCTGAGAGCCATACGTGCTCTCAGCGAGGAAATCAGGAAGAGTCAGGGACCAAATTTCCTGCATGAGGATGAGCAAGATGCTGTTCTCGCCACAATCCAGATTCTGCTTCTCCACGACGTAAGTCATCATGAAATGCGCGTTGTTAGCCGCTTCGGAAGACTTCTGACAGAGCATAAAGATTGCTGAGACGGGTATCTCTACCCATGGCATACACATTACCGGGGCAATGTCTGTGTGCAAACAGCTACTACTAGTGGATGGGTTGAATAGTCGGCGACGACGAGCGGTCTTCTTCCTGGGAAATTTAGCCTGGTATTTGCAGTCAGCGCCGTGATCTAGCACATCAGCCACTGACTATTAAATTCGTCCAGGCTTGACATCATTCGTGCCTTTGCTGGTCCTGAACGGTTGTGCTTCTCTCAAGACATTCGCGAAACCGTCGCCAGTGCCACCGATGAAAAGTTCGAGCTAGTCAACGGATGCCCCAGGGAGATTTTCCTGGTCATTGGAGCAGCCCTGGAAAAAGCAAAGGAATACAATCTCGGTTGGTTATCATGGGATGAGTATCGAGTTGCTTTGCAGTCGGCAAAGCACAAGCTCTACTCATTCGACCGGACAGCCAGAATATACCCAAGCTCTGATCCTCGGTGGATGTCCACAGCAGAGGCATTTCAGTACGCTTGCATTCTACGCATTCTTCGTTTGCTAGACCCATTACAACAACCCCGAAACAATGAGATACAAGAGTGCGTGGCGAGGATCTTAGACGCTACAGCCAGAGTACCCTCAGATTGTTGCCTCCTTGAGCTTCTTGTTTTCCCCCTGTTCATGGGTGGATCAGATGCACTTTCTCCTCACTCCCAGTACTACGTCATCGCGCGCTTGAATGAGATTGAGCGAAGGTCTGAGTTTCGCAATCCGGTACCTCGAGAATTATTAGAGAAGGTCTGGGCTGCGAGGGCTGCGCAAGCCCCTGATGATGATCGGAACATTTCTTGGACAAATTTCGTAAGCGATCTTTACTAATATTTTACTTCTTTCCTGTACAGCTTCTGACTGATTATAGACTCATTCACCAGAATTGACGCAGCAACATGATTACCTGATTATATGAAAGTCATGCCATAATTCACTCAGTCGTTCAACAATCAATTGATGCTTTTTGATGGCTAATGCCTGTGAAGGACGGAAATAGCCTTCTGCCACATGTTTTGGGAATTTCGAGAGTGGGCACGCTTCAGTTTTCGCGGCTTCATTTGCGCTTGTTCTCGCAGTTGCCAAAGCAAAGCCAATAGACTTGCAACTATCAACGGCTCCCGCTCGTTACCGTCCGACGCTGCTTGGTCTGGTAGCAGAAGCACACCTTCGCTGAAATCTTTTGGCATCCACACGTTGATCCCGATATGATGGTAGATTGCTAGAATTTTAGGCTCGCGCGCACTGTCTTCTGACAGCGCGACGTCAGGCCTTTCTGATGCCGCACCTATTTCAACTAATGTGTATCGACGCAGGCTATCTTCCTTGGGGCGGAGCTGCCATTGGACTATCCGCTGCTTGTTGTTCTTCCCTGGCAGAAGGAACGTGAAATAAGGATGAGGGATGCTATATTTCCCTCGAATGCTCGGTTGTATGGGGAAAGAGGCTGCCATGAGCATGCAGCTCGTGTCAGTTTCTTTCTCAGTGTTGCCGATAGAGAGTAGACATCCGTCATGAGGCGGCAGGCAAATCAGACTATTCATTTCAGCGTTCAACATCACGAGCGCACGGTGGAGTCATTCCAACTCCAAACAGCCTAGGTGAAACATACGCTTGCGCTATCGCCTCGTCCTCCTGGAACAACGATCTCCGCTGCACTTGCAATCGGACTGTCGCATCATCTGCCACGCTTTTATCCAGGTTGACATGATAGGCCACCTCGCAGTTCATCCCATCATCTCGCGGTTTCTCCATCATACTCAGTTGAACAGCGTACTGGCTGCTGCTCATGAAGCACCCCTGGACAGCATTGCGATACTGCTCCGCGACATCATATAGCGGGAGGTGCACTGTAGCTGAATTGTGACGAGGAATATACAGAACACGAGTGAAATCCTGGGGCGAGTTTTGCGGTCGACGACCAAGCAACGAATCGTAATATGCTGCTCCAGAGACTTGTAGCAGGTTCATTTTGTCAACGTTAGAAGAAGAATATACTATACAATTGAAACGCGCCTATCCCGCGGAGACGAAGGGTGCTCCTTGGTGCTTAAGTATCACATTCCATCCCCAACCCCGCCAGAGTTGCGTCCGCAGGGGACCTGAAGCTACCCTACGTCGGTATGTCACATGGACACTCAAAAGCAATACCTCATTCTTTCAAGCCCAAAGCATTGTCGCCAAGACAGCTAACCGCGTCGTCAATAGGTAAGCTACAGTAGATTCCTGCGGCTAATCATAAGCTCTTTAGAGGTACTTAAGCTGACGGAAATCACTCGCCGACGCCTAGTGGTAGCGTTCTGCTCCACCCCATCCGGCCCATACTGTGGAGATGGGGACGGCTTCGAAGCCTCAGGCCCACGCCCACCCCGGAATTGACTGACCTTCCTGATCAGGCAATATCTCCAACTCAGGCTTCAGCAATCGGTATATAGAAACCGGGTTCGCACACCCGATAGGCGAGTAATCGTGACATGATTCACGTATTTCTCGGTCCGATTCTCCGAGCAGTGGTTGTCAACTTGTCACTCGGTAGACTCTACTTTCTGATCGTCTGGCCGTCGTCAAGGATCCAAAATACGAAACGAGTCAGATTTGACCATATGAAGGCTATCAGTTTTCAAAATAGCCATGAGCTCTACTAAACAATTCCTTGTCGTATTGAGACAGGTATAGACCTGAGTATCAGGCCACGGAGCAGGAGGAAAGAAAGACAGAAGTCTGCGGGATTAGCGTAACGCCGTATCTGGTCGATTGCATGTCGAGTCTGACTGTATAGGAGCTCAATATCTAAACCGAGACAACGCTATCCAAGAATAAGATGTATAATTACAAATAGAATAAACGATAGGGGCCCCACCCTCGCAGAACATCTATAGCACCGCCTTGGGGAATTTCTTCATGGCCTGTCTCACGCCGAGATCAGCCAGGATCTCCTCCGTGCCACCGAGGATGGCATCGAACTTGTATGTCCGGTGGAACATCTCGATAACCTTGCCCATCCCGGTCTGGGTTATTCCACGACCACCGAAGATATTCGTGGCGTGGTCCGCGATTTCTTGCGCGCAGCGGGTAGAGTGGGACTTGAGGAGGCCGATGGGACCGCCGAGGTGCGCGGCTTGCTGAGCATAGGTCATGTTGCACATCTGGTAAGCGATGGATTCCAGCCAGGCCTGGTTGGATTCGCAGAGGGAAATCATTCGGGCGAGTCTAGATCACAGTTAGCATATATCACTTCGGAGCAAGCCAAGGGAGGGGGCTTACTTTTGACGCATCACAGGCTGCTCGATGAGCTTTTTTCCGAAGACGATGCGCTGGTTGCACCACTTCATGCACTCTTCGGTGACGGTCATACACATGCGAATGACGGCGCAGACCATCATGAAGCGCTCGTGGTTGAAGTTGCTCATGATCACGATGAATCCCTTGTGTTCTTCCCCCAGCAGGTTCTCGACGGGGACCTTGACGTTCTCGAACTGCACAAACGCCGTGGCGGCCGCGGTGGAGTAAGAGGTCTTGATTTGCTTGGTCTCGACGCCTTCACCGCGAGGAATCAGGAGCACTGAGAAGCCCTTTTCGGTCCGGCAGCCGGTGACAAAGTAGTCAGCAAACATGCCGTTGGTGATCCATTTCCTAAAGTTTTGATTAGCAAATGGACGCAGCGTATTGTCGGTGAGGATCCTACTTGGTGCCATTGACAATGTAGTGCTTTCCATCAGGTGTCTTCGTTGCCGTCGTCTTGAGACCGGCCACATCACTGCCAGCGAATGCCTCGGTGATAGCCAAGCACATCTTCTTGCGGCCCGACAGAACCTCCTCGGTGACCTGGTCACGCAGAGGAGCATTGCGCAGCCAGTGCTGGACAGCCGTCAACGAAATGACCATCCCGGCCATGTTTCCATCCTGGAAGCCTGCAAACGTTAGCCCATCGCCTTCATCCCAGTACCCGAGAGGCCAAAAAAAAAGAATGTGAACCAACCTCTAGCATTACTCCTCACCATCTCCTGCGCAACAATCATATCATGCAGGTAATCAAATTCCTTCCCATCCACGACACCCCCCAACAACGTCCTGCCATGCAAATGCTTCCCAGGCCCCAACCGCATAGCCAACACATTCGCCTCAGCCATCTTATCGATCAACTCCTGGCTGATATACGTCCCATCCCTCTCCTTCTCCTGCGCCTCAGGCGTCACATACCGATCCGTGAACTCCCGCATCGCCCGCTGCAACCGCCGATGACTCTCACTGAAGTACGGGCTCTTGAACTCCGGCCGCAGCCAGAGCGGTTCCGCGTAGGGGACGGGGCTGAGACTGCCCGGCTCCGGGGAGAGGATTTCGGGAGTCTCGCCCTCGATGGTCCCGATGCAGAGCTGGGAGCGGTACTTGTCGATGACTTCTTGGCGGTGGAGGTTGTAGAAGTCGGTTGTTACGTCTTGGCCGGCGACTTGGGCCAGGACGACGCTGCCGCCTGGGTGCGCGTCGAGGAAGTCGGTCAGGTCATAGACGCGGTGGTCGATGATGCACCATAGGCTGTCCTCGGTGTTGTGCTTTGCGACTTCGGCGCGGGTGAAGGTCTTGGACATGGTGAGGAGGAGGGGGTTATGGATGCTGGAGGTATTCGGGATATGTGCAGAAGTAAGGACAATCAAAGTATATCAATATCAGTCTAGGAATGTCTTGAGATGGTTGCGAGAAGAATATACTGAGGATGGAGAGACTGCCAATCATGCGGGGACTATTACTTATTGTCCTGCGATAGCCGTGAGCCGAGGATGTTACCCTTTTGGGAAGCTCGGGACAACCCAGCTCCTTGGCATATTGGCAGACACATTAGACAGGTAAATTTACGAAGAATGAATTGCTGGACGATTATTCTATCATACTGTCAGAACGCTGTCATGTCATAATCTATCGTAGGTTGGGTATACATCACGCATGCTATATATACTGAGAAAATTGTACATCGTAGTCCAAGAATACAAAGAAACTTCATGTCTTCCGATCAGAATGCGTCTTGGAACGATCCTGCATGTCTTTCATGGCCTGTTGTACCAGCCACATACTGACATCCTGCACATCTTTTCCCACACGCCAACTGCCCAACACAACTCCGTGCTCCGCTAGGACCTCGTTAGCCCGTTCCCACCGCCGTCGCCACAGCTCCTCTCTCTTATTTGGCAGCGGAGGAGGAGGAACAGATGACGAGTCTGATTGATTGTTCACAGGGTTTGTGCTGGAGCGACTTAACGATGGGATCGAAGCTCTGGACCGCAGAGAAGCAGCTGGCGACGCAGACCAATTGAGACGTTCAGACGCAAATTGGAACGCGGCAGCAGCGGCCGACGCTGGATATGACTGTGCTTTTTGCGTCGCCGACCGGTTACCGGGGCTATCCGAAGTCGCAGTCGAAGCCCCTGTATTTGTGCGCCGCGGTGGTGGAGGCGGAGGGGCTTGCTTGG
The DNA here is from genome assembly GCA_014281905.1 of Aspergillus hiratsukae. NCBI lineage: Eukaryota > Fungi > Ascomycota > Eurotiomycetes > Eurotiales > Aspergillaceae > Aspergillus > Aspergillus hiratsukae. The sequence continues at coordinate 53,951 of JACBAD010002022.1, forward strand.
AACGTGCTAACTTCGTCGTGTCAGATTGTTCATCGACCGCGCTATTGCCGTCAGAAGCCTTGGGACGGAACGGTAACTGATTTGTTGCGCCTGGGAGGGTGTTTGCGACCGACTGGACTGCATTCATGACGCCGCCAGCATAACTTGTACTCTGTGACAATGCTTGCGGGGAGCTCGAAGATTTCTCTTGATCTGCTCGAACTTGACGGCGAGGGGGTACTGGAGGAACAGGCTTGCGCCGGATAAGATCCTGAATTTCAGGAGAAGCTCCCTTTTCTGTCGACTCCGAATTCGTTGTCACAGCTCGAAGAGAGGAGGGTTTGCTCGGCTTCATGGGCGGCGTACGGAAGCTTGCGGGCTTGAGCGCATCTGTCGATACTTTTTTCTCTTCCAGTTCGTCCCGTAGATCAATCAGGTCGCTATTGTCGATACTAATGGCATCTGCAGATAGCCCTGGGGATTCACGGGGCCGACGGGGCGGCAACGCGGGCCGCTTTGCTTTCTCGTCCGAGTCATCGATAAGTTGAGGAGAACTGTAACTTCGAGCAGGAACGCCTTCTAGATGATCGACAGACTTATCAAAAAAGTCCTTTCGGTCTGACGTGGTGACATCGCGAATGAAGATGCCGAGAATTCTGCCAGGATTCGCCAGGACAATATCAGTATAGACCTCAAGATCTGCCTCACCACTATCGCCGACCAGTATGAACTTGCGTTCAGGGAAGTCCCGCAGGATTTGTTCCAGAGAGCCTCGCTTTCTTTCTGCTGTAGGCTCAAAAATCCCCTGCAGCATGCCACTGTACTGCTTTAGGTGAAAGGACCCGGGAGGAAGCCCAACCAGTTTGAAATAGCGTTCCAACAACGGGTAGAGCTGCCATGGTGCGTTAGAGACGTAGTGAATTGATACACCCATCTTGGCTAACGTGTTGTACCAATCAGTGACACCATCGACATTGAGCTCAGCCAGTTCGCGGACAAATGTGTTCCGAAACATCTCCTTCGCGCCATTTGTGATGGCAGAATGCTTCACAGTGTCGTCAATGTCACTAATCAAGCTAACGCCTGTTGGCTCGATGATTTGGATCTCTTTTGTAGCGGACAGTTCCTCCGAGGCCAATACGCGGATATGAGTTGGTACAAACGGCAGCGTTGCACGGAGATTGAAGTGACCCGATTCGTCTGTCATGATATTTCTCGATTGGCTTTGCTCGTCGTTGTAGAAGAAAACAGTCACAGGCATTGCAGCCTTTGGATTTGTGAGAAAAGGGCGCAGTCTCTCCATGAGATGCGCATTCGCAACTGTTAGCTCATCTTTACTCAACTGCGAGGACTGTTGCATTGGCTTCTCGGAAGAAGCACTTGAACTGCGATCATCGGAAGCACTGCCCTTCCACACGGGATCTGCGCTCTTCTCCGCGTTATTGATGATAGACCGTATCTCTTGATCCACCGCTTCCTCTTCGCTAGCTCCGGTCGTTTTCGTAGATGTTCCAACCGCTACATTCGCATTGCCATCGTCAGCCGATGCATTGTTAGGAACAGGTATCCCGCTCAACTTCCTGGCCAGCGCAATCAACAAGCGATGTTTCCGGGTCATCGGCCCGTGGTGAGGTGCGTAGACCCAGCCTCGCACATCGACAGCCACAACAGCATGCTCATCCTCGTATCGTGTCCACTCGGATGCGGGCTCCGGGTCGTCCGACACACCGCGGTACTCATCAATCGTCGAAGTCGAATCACGACGCTGGCGGGCCTGGACCTCCTGCCGTTTGCCCTTCACAACTCTCCTCGCATAACTTGGGAACAGAACCATCTCCTCATTTCCAGACCGCGCGATTTCCACATCGGAAAACGCACCCGGGGTATTGTAGTAATCCTCATTATAATCCCGCTGGTTATTCCTCTGCGCCGCCCACTGCGCCGTATACGTCTGTCGTAGCTCATTAGCCGCCTTCAGATATTCGTAGACCCTCTTGCGCCGCCCGCCACTCCCGGCGCCCCACGACGTAGGAGCGGACGACTCGTACTGGGACATGGATAATCTCGCAGGTGCATCCGGGGCTTGTTCTCCGGCTCGCAGACCTTTCACGCGTGGGACAAGCTGCGACGCTTCAGCACGGCCAGCACCCAGTCTCCTGCCTGGTCCCCTCCGCCCCAGAAACAGGAGCTCAAGTATACCCCTCTTGCCGGAGATACGTTTACGTGCCCGTCTTGCTTGCTGCTGAACGATGGCGCGATAAACCCTTGCTTGTGCTCGGTGGCGGAAAGCAGGGATCGTTTCGTGCCGGAGACCCCAAAGGCGTAGCTGAGCGCGGCGAGTGGCGTGAGGGCCGATGAGGAGACGGAAGAAACGATGAAGCCGACCTGGACTGGTATGTAGGTCTCGATTCGATGGACGAAGGAGCGAGGGGAGAAACCGAAAGAGGGGTTGGCGCCTCAACGGGGAAGTCGGCGGGGGCGCTAGCCAGCGACTGGGAGGATAGATTTTGGGAGCCACTGTCGATATGGAAGGGATCTAGGTCGAGTATGTCGATTGAATCAGGAAGACCTTGATATTATCAATGTCAAGGTCGTGGAAAACCAGGTGTCCCCGACTAATGAACTTTGGAGGCGGCAGGATGTCTGAGATCGGTGGTTAGGTGCCGCCAGATTAGAGCTTCTGTGGCTGTGATTCCCGAGTAAATGCGGATCAGAAATCAAGTAAACATCGCGAACAATGCTATCTAACGATGACATGAACTGCGACAGAATCGACAGACACGCAAAAAAGGAGAGGAAGTAGATAAGTAGAAGCTGTCAAGCCCTGTTGAGTTGACGCTGTAGAGAAGCGGAAGTGGACCCGGCGGCATCATTTCATCATCGCCCGCAGAACCGCCAACTATCAAGATAGCGAGACGGAAATGGAATCCAACGAAGCACCCAAAAATACTAGCATTGATAGATCCTTGTCAAGTATTATTATTTCCGTCAAGAAGTGACTTCACTATTCGTTTATAGTACATGTATGATACTAAGTTAATGTGATATTATACAGAAGACTGGCCCAGCAGCCTGTGAGGACAATGTGCCTCAGGAATATGAAGCAGTCTTTTCATACAGAGTCGCTGTCCTCCGCGTACTTGACCTTGTTCGCGGTCTTTGCGCGTCGACTACGACGAGTATTGGCGGTCTCTGTAAGAGAAAGAGTGGGTGGTTCCGCCAGATCTAAACCTTCGATATCAGAGACCGACGGAGTAGAAGGTGGAGTCGGTGAAGCTTTCCGTTTCCTGCTTGTCTGCTTTTTCACACTTGCAGTGCGTTTGGATGAACGAGGAGTCCTAGGCTTGGGAGTCGCGGGCCCGTCTTCCTCATCAGCATCCTCTTCCTTTATCTGTGACAAGTCTTCATTTGCCTTTGCCTTCTTCTTCGACGTACTCGGCTTTGCCGGGCTCTGCCCTGCTTTGACACGAATGATCTTCTTCGGCCGAAGCCACTCTTCCATGCCTGGTGGCCAATAGACTCTTCTTTCCGGACCTCCCATGCCTACTTCTTCCTCAGGAACGGTACGAGCAGGAGGGACTAGAGCATCGAGGTCAACGAAACCCCCGTTCTTCTTCGTTTTGCGAGGTGGCTTGAAAGGCCTGTTCTCATCGGATCGCGTGTAGGGCAATACATCATTGAAAAGGTCGTGCCCGGGCAGTTTAAACCGCCTCACCAACTCAAAAACGGCCTGCTCCTTGTCCTTGGCCTCGATCATTAAATCCATGGTCGGGTCGCAAGGTGGGAGCGTAGACACTCGAGCGCTGTGCTTTCGCCGCTGTCGATTGGTGATGGCGGAGGGAACAGGTTCGGAATAATGCATTTTCTGCGTGATGTTCTTACGCGTCCAAGTTGCCTTGATCCGGTCGAAAAGGTCCATGATATCCAAAGTACCCTCGCGCACTTGGCTGGAGTCGAAGATGATGTTGTGATGATGAAAGTCCAGGACAAGCGGTATATTCAGCTCCTCACAAATGGGCAGCAAATCATGCACGGACCAGCTGACATCGTCATTCTCCAAGACGAGTCGATTCTTGATATCCTGGGAAAGACCTTTGTAGTTCTCCCGGAACCGATCCAGTGTGGCCTCTTTATCGCCGAATACGCCACCCATGTGGAGAATCATGACAGCGTCACGATCTTGCTGCGCCGGCAATTTGAGGAGCTGCAACATCTCTGAGTGATATTCTAGATCGCGGATCGAGCTCTCAATGACTTCCGCCCTAGGCGAGCCAAGCTGAGTAAACTGGCCAGGATGTACGGACACTCGATGACCAAGTTCGGCGACCACGCAGCCAACTTCAGCGAGGACCTCCGATGCAAATGGAGCAAGTTTATACCCATACTCTTTATGACTGGCGAAAGGGAACATTTCACTGCTCAGCCGCATGAATTTGATGCCATACTTGTCATTCCAGCGCAGGAGCTTGATGAGATCTCGCGCATTGGCAAGGCCCAGAGCCTCAACGTAAGCTTGTCCGCGGGCAACATCAGGCGTCTGATCCCGATCTGGGCGGTTCTTGGTCGGATGAGGCGGCTGTGACGGATCCGCAAGTGGATGTCGGTTTTCGAGAATGGAAGCGATACGACAGGTCCGAGAGCAGAACACTGGCGGGTTCGCGTTTCGTAGATATGTATTCAAACAAGCCTACACAGCATAAGTAACGCGAATACAAGGGGGCTGGCATTCGAAAGAATGCGCGAATTGACTAGACTTACATAACCTAATCGGCCTCTCCAGGGGAGCGGAAGGTAGCTACTATTCACAGGCGGGGGTCGCGACAGAGCATCCTGAAGCTCCTCGGCTTCAACAGGGACATCCTCATCTGATTCTGGATCATGGGGTAAATCCTGAGACAGCTCGTCATTCGACTTGGTTGCTTGTGGGACAATTCCGACATTGTCGGAGATCCTGTCGGTGTCGTCCCGCGCAACCGCGCTGGCTGGCATGGTAGCAGATTCCGAAGATTGCGACAATCCTCTCACAGGCAAATATGGGGGAAAAGCTGGCGTGGTCGCCAGTTTAAACGATCGACCAGCCGAGGAATGTGTCGTAATCACGCTTGAAACGCGTCCATACGGGCGAACAGAAGAGGAAAGTCCACGGTTCAGGGCCAGAGCATAAGAAAGATTTTGGCTTGCCACAAAAGCTGATTGAGTTATCCACCGTGACGACGAGACGTGGCGAATCGAAGCTTGAGGCGGGCCAAATTCCAGCCCACCAAGGAAACCTGCGGCATGTTGCAAGGGAAGAGCATGAGCTAATATTCTCTGCTGCTGGGAAACAGTAGGCCGCAGAAACATTCAGCAAAGCGTGCTGTTGGACAGGTGGATTTTTCTGGTGAGTTCTAGCTGTGACGACCGATCATTTTCTATCTGCGCAAATATATGATTGACGATCGATGATGGTTGATCGTTGATCGATCGGGCTCTGGTGGCAGAAATGAGGGATGGGCCAAGGAACCAAGGAAATAAGGAGAACGAGTGATCAGGATTGTCTATCCAGAGGACGAGATGGAAACAAATCCGCAATAAAGCCGGATTCTGCTCGTCAGATTGCTTTAGGATAGGAGGCTGGAGTGGTGTTCAATTTAAGCCTGTCTGGGGCGCGTCTGGGCGCGTCTTTGCTCCGGGGGGGCCTTAGGCTGCCAAGATCTGTAGACTAGATAGATGCATCTACACCCGTGACTTTCTTCTTCCTCTTGTTACTTCAGTAGTACATCTCTATCTCATCAGAACCAAGGAAAACAGCTCATGTCACATCATCTAAACTCCATTTATCAAGATCCCGAATCTCAAAAAGAAACAAGAAAGGAAATGTCAACGACAATAGTGTCTTGGAAGGCGCTCACGTCTCCCTATACAACCAGCAGACGATGATATCTCGCACGCCGATTATGGTATTTGGTTTGGGTATTACCTCGTTTGGAAATGTCAAGGTCCGTGCTAGGTATTCGAGGCCATAGCGAACGTGGTGCTTGCTGGTGAAGAGTGCCGAACCTCCAGCATTCCTTCATTCCTCAAGACGGAGTGATGAGCTGTCACTCGTGGACGCCATAGTGGACCTGGCCATGGCATCCAGCGTTCATTCTTGCTGATTATAATTTGAAACCCGGAGCAATGGAGTCTTACATACCAGCTTATGCGTCGACTGACTTAAATGGCTGCTCAGCAACCAGCAGAGCAAAATGTGAGGCTGTCTTTCTGGTTGCTGAGCGGGAGGGTCTTGTTCTTGGACTTCTTCAGTCAGGTTTCTCCCTGTCAAATACTGGAAGTCCCTGTTCGATCAGAAGAGCTGGCTCTTGACTTCTTTTGCTTCACCTCTTTGCGAGCTCTGTTCCTTACAGCTCTGTGCCTGGCAATCGTGGTTGTCTGAACATTATTATGTGAGTCTCCATTGTTCCTGTGTCTAGTATGAGCCAATGGCACTGGAGAGACAGAGATATCAAGGATCTCCAAGCCTTTTCTTTTTTTTGTCTCTCGTGCAAATCCCTGAGACACTACTGCCCTTGTCGACGGGACATGACTAACTGTATAAGTACAGAGTCGCCTTGAACTATCTTCCATTTCAACGACAGACAATCATAAGGTTACTCTCGCAATGAAGGGCTTGCTGGTCGCTTCCGCCCTTTTGGCATCATGTGTCTCCGGACATATCCAGATGTCGAAGCCGTATCCCATTCGGAGCCCGCTGAACTCTGACGGGGATGGCCAAAAGGACTACTCCTACACGAACCCCCTGTCAACAGATGGATCTGATTACCCGTGCAAGGGATATGCCAATGATCCATTTAAATCTGTTGCTGATTATACCCCCGGCCAAACATACGAACTTGAGCTGCAGGGCAGCGCGACCCACGGCGGAGGCTCATGCCAGATAGCTCTCTCTTATGACAAGGGCGAGACCTTCAAGGTCATCCATTCTATGCTCGGAGGATGTCCTATCCCCTTGAAGTATAACTTCCAAGTTCCCTCGGACGCCCCGTCTGGCGAGGCCCTCCTGGCCTGGTCATGGTTCAACAAGGTCGGAAACCGCGAGATGTATATGAACTGCGCTATGGTCACCATCAAGGGTGGTTCGCAGGCCCGCCTGCATGCGCGCGACCTGTCTCCTGCCCTATCCCGCCGCGCCGGCGGGTTTGACGGCCTTCCATCCCTGTTCGTGGCCAACGTCAACGGACCCGGCAAGTGCAAGACAATCGAGGGTCAGGAAGTCAACTTTCCTCTCCCCGGACCTTCCGTCGAAGGCTCCTTGAGTGGAAAGGGATACCAGTGCGAGGGCTCTGCGCCTTTCTTGGGCAGTGGTGACTCTAGCAGCAACAGTCCCAAGGTCTCCTCGTCCGCTCAAGCCGGGGCCTCAACTGCTACACCTTCCGCAAGTTCCCAGTCTGTGTCCACACCTTCGAGTTCCCACGCTGTGGCCATAGTCTCGTCGAGTTCCCGCGCTGTGGCCACACCTTCAAGCTCCCACTCTGTGGCCACACCGTCGGCCAGCGGGTCCGCGGAAACTTCTTCTCAGGCCAAGGCTGGCGCTTCCGAAAATGCTCAAACTCCAACGACACCTTCGACTTCTACACCTTCGACTTCTACCACAAGCAGCGGAAATCTCCTCGGCGACGCCTTGCGCGGTGTGGGCGGCCTTGTCGGCGGCCTCGGCGGGCCCCTTCGCGAAAGTCCCAAGCCTTCAGAGTCCTCCACGCCAGAGTCTGGTTACATGCCCGAGTCTCAATCCGCCCCAGAGTCTGGGTACAACCCTCAGTCTGCGTCTCAGTCCGCTGAGGATTCCGGGTATAAGCCTGAGAGTCAATCTTCTCCACAATCTGGGTACCAGCCCGAGACTCAATCTAACCCAGACTCTGGGTACAGCCCTCAGTCCGGGTCCCACTCCGCTCCAGAGTCCGGATATAAGCCTGAGTCTGCTGAATCCGACCCAGAGTCTGCGCACAAGCCTCAGTCTGCTCCTTCCGCCCCAGAGTCTGGATACAAGCCTCAAGCCGAGTCGCAGTCCAAGCCCGAGTTTGGGTATAAGCCTGAGTCAGAGTCCGCATCCAAACCCGAGTCCAAGAACAACTTCGACGCTGAGCATGCCCCTCACCCCAAGCCTGCCTTTGCCTCTCAGCCTGGGCCCGCGCACGAATTCCCGGAGACTTGCGCGCACGGCGACATCCTGTGCGGTCCCGATGGTCAGACATGGGCCATGTGCGATTGGGGCCGACCCGTTTATATGGGACCAGTTGCCGCCGGCACGCGCTGCCGACACGGTGCCATGGAGCGTATCTAGAGTTTATCAGTCTTTTTTTTTTTTTTGAATATTTGCAACGGCCTTTGGTCTTTCGGTGTATGCACATACCATCCTTAATTGCAGTTTTGTGTCTCGTGGTTGCTACATTGTGAGAGGTCGTTCGGTTTTGAGATCGGTCTTGTTATTTCTCTTGTACTTTCTGTTATGGCCTTTAATTGATAATCAGCCATGCGTTCGTTGCCCTAGGTAGATAGATGAATGTAATATGATCCAGCTAAAGCCTCATTGTACGCAATTACACCAGATAATCGTTTCTCAGGAAATACAATGGATGCAGAGAGCAGAACAGAAAAAGTCAAATTATTATCTTGATCGTATCACTTCCAGAGACATACGATACAGCAAAATCAACATGTATTAGGAATGGTATCATCAACTAGCTCATTCAATCATAGACCCGATCTCCTCCAGTAGAATTAATCCAAACTCCACTCAGCAAACGAGGCTCGGTCAAATAATGATTCATTATGCACGCATATTAAGTTTGTTCTCTACCATCTCCAACGCAGTCGAACCCGAATTGCACGGGAAGACTATCGTTCAATAGTTGGCGGTATAGGCAGAGCCGCCATACCCATAGCCACCCTGCACCGTGTTCGGCGGGCCATTAGCCGCAGCATTGTTGTTGCGCGAGAAGAAGCGACCAGCACCACCGAAGACGCCGGGCGCAGGCGCAGGCTTCTCGCCATTAGCGCCCATTTCGACGTCGGCCGGGGTCGGGTGGCCAGGGAGCATATCGTCTGCACTGGCGGTTTCGGGGGTACGCTTGTTGCGGCGCCAGAAGCCGCGGCGTTCGCCGGTGCCGTAGGTGTAATTGTTGGCCGGGGACGGGCCGAAACGCTTCTCGCGCTTGTGGTGGCGGGCGTAGAGGAATTGGAAGAGAATTGAGATCAGGAAGAGGAAGCTAGTAGTTCACAATTTAGTAAAGAACTCGGCAAAGAAAGAGAAGGGTGTGACTTACATTCCCATAATTGAGACCGCAAAAGCCACCTTTTCGAGCATACAGGCGTAGCCGAGCCGGACGCCAGATGCGCTGTCGACGTTATCAGCGCCGGAGCCCACGGGTGTATTGACATTTCCGGAGCAGGACTGGGTTCCGTCACGGGTCATCACGGCAATGGCGATCATCGCTCCGATGAAGCACACATCGAGGACGATGGCCAGGTAGGCGAAGAAGGCAACTCCCCCCAGGCAGCAGGTGAAGAGCGTTCCGAGGAGTCCGTACAAAGTTGCCGCGCCGGAAAGACCTTCGACGGCCTTCATCCATGTTGGAATGGGCTGGTTATGCTGGTTCTGGACAGCCAGAAAGTATGAGAAGATCCCCAGGATGACTGCGGCATCGAGGAACTGGAGCACACGGATGGCTAAGCTGAAAAAGCGGAGAACGATACCGCCGGCTCCCATATTGTCGGTTCCTTACTCGCGACTCGGCGAGAGGTAGTAAATAGACAGCCAATGGCAAGTGAATTGAACTAGGTGAGAGCTATTCTCAAAAGACAGCGAGTAAAGGCGATTTGTGAACTGTGAATCTCACGAAAGGAGCTGCAGGTAATGGGATTCTTCAGGGTGAAGAAAAGAGTGCAGAGATTGAAAAGCTGCCGGCCTCGAAGGCAGCAAGATTGCATTGTAATAAGTCCCAGGGGACAATGTGTCGCAGCATGAAGATCAGTGGAGGCATTTGCAGGGTGCCAAGGATGATGGACCCCAGATGCAGCGATGAGAGCTTCTCACAGGCCGCCATCCGTTGAGTATCCAGGAGATCGCGATGCGGTGATCCGCGGATGACGACAAACACTTGATGGTGATTGGAAGTTGGAGGGGCAAAGGAAAGATGCACTCCATCTTGACCGTCCAGCCACACGGGGAACCTTATTACTAGGCAAGTCCTTGATGTCACTGACTTCAACCCTTGTGCCGTCATTGGTCATCCGGCCCACACGAGTCAAGGTCCCCTGTCTGATGTTCCATCATCCCAGGTTCATCCAAAGTATCTGACCCTTTGATCTGATTACCTCTCCCTCTCTCTACATGTGAAAAAGCTACTGATTATTTTTAGTGCATCCGGAAAAGGACATTTTTCAGCAAATTGGTGGGTTTGATTAGGTAATAAAGGTCTCAGCCACAATGCACAGCCATACTCAATCCCAACAGGAACATCAGCACATCATCATGGCTGAATCCACTTATGTACACAGAATGAAGTCTCAACGGAATCCAGGTGGGAAGCTATGGGAATATATCGACAGGTGTGAGAGTCAAGAGAAAGGAATTGAATTCTATTATGATGCCTGCACATCGACCAGGATCTTGCGAACACCGTAAATGATATGAATCTTCAGGTGCACCCATGGCTCCGAGATCTCATTTGCGACTATCAGATCATGGAAAGCAGACACAATCCTGATTCGCTAAACGCGCTTGTCCGATGTTTACCATGAGACCTTTCGAGGGAACGCAGGCAGACATTCTGGTATCAAGGCAGTGATCGAGCTTCCAGTTCCCCACAACGAAGCAGACGGCGTGATGGCTGTTGTGTCGTCTATCAAATCCGATCCCAGTGGCCTTGCAAGCGATGGTATCCCATGCGGGCGTAAAGTGTGGATGTGCGGTCATAATCAAACCTGGGGAGATATCTGGCGGCTCCCACTATGACAGGCACAGATACGTCGCTAGCGGACCATGAGTCACTGAGCTATCGGATTACTCGAAAACAGTTCAAAAGTAGCTTACCTTTTGCGATTGGCGCTGATGGAGCTTTGACTGGCAACTTGTTCGATCCATCAATAGAAATCGAACCTGTCGACAGCGTATGTGCAAGAATTGTGCATTAGAAGGCACTATTACCCGCATCGGATCAGGATTCCTCTTCTCGCTGCTGATCAACGAAAGCTCGAAGAATTGATTCTAGCCCTTCGTTGCGGCGCGCAAGCAACATCACATCAGAGACATTGATCGTAGAGCGGCCGGCATGCCTGCATCGGTGGAGGCACCATGTCAGCCGGCATTCAGGAGACATCCTAGTTCCAAGCATTCACGCGCAAAACAGAATCGCAACACAATACTTCACCCATTCGATAAAACCAGACAGAATAACTCACTTGGCAAAGAACTCCAGATCTTGGCTAACAGTTTCTGTAATTAGACCCCATCAGCTCGAATCCACCATGGGTCACGTATATCAGACACGGTGTCTCGCCGCCTGTAGCGAGTTGCGACGCAGACAAGCAGGTTGCCATGATTCACATACCAATTTGAGCCCATACCATTTCTGTCAAAGCTCCAATGAACTGAGGAGTAGCGTTGACGCCGAGCTTGATGGTTTCCTCGTCAACAATCTTGCCAATGGAAAGCCAAAGAGCGGATTTCAAACGCTAGATCATGAAATCAGCAACATAACCTGAAGGGCGCGATCTGGATGGCATACCTCTTCAAGGCTGACTTCCTCGTTTGGATCCATATTTTCGTGTCCAGAACGTGCAGTTGCTACACAGATGTTTGTACTGATAAGAACGACACAATTTGGCTTAGCTGATTCTCTGATCCCACGAAAGTGCCGAAAGTGTCAACAAATACTACGTTAAAGATAGACGCGTCCTGGAGCTGTAGACGCCCATGCCCCATTTGGTGTTTGGCTGCTGTCACGTGCCTGCGGCGTAGATCAACGCTAACCCGCAACAGAATATTTCCTTTTACGGAGTTTCTCCTCGTCGAAGAGCTATCGAGACTGCAGGTACTCCTTCTCGAAGGTGTTTCCTCAATCGCAAGACCTTTCTGTTGTGCGTCCTCGGTGACAGGATTTGGAGGCCTTGGAGATTGTGTCTTGCTTTTTGAGGCAGTAAATCCCGCAGCGAAAGTGGTTCTTATCGCTTCTACTCCATACCACTTTCCCCTCCGACCCGCTTCCTCCGGAACTGCGATACTTTTTCTTCCCTCCCCGTTCTAGTCCAGTCCTCCACGAGTCTAATAATCTACGAGACCTCACTCCAAAACTCACAGGGAGAGACAAAACTATTGATCAAATCCCATTCACCATGGCATCCTCCGAATCCTCCTCCGTCGTAACCGAAGCCCTGAACGACTTCTTCGGCCAACTCTACGGCTCCTTCGAAACCCTCTTCAAACGATTCTTCAAGAACCTCTACCTATCATTCGCCGACGTCGGCGTCAAGCGCTGGACAAAAGTCATCCTCTGCGTCGTCGGCTACATCCTCGCCCGTCCCTACATCGAAGCCTGGTTCCGCAAGATGCACGAAAAAGACCGCAAGAAGCAATTAGAGAAGGAAAAGGCAGAGCGAGAAGCCAGGAAGAATAACAAGGCCAAGGTGTCTGCTAATGCACTGCGTGGTGGCGCCTCCGGTGGCGGCAAAGTGCTCGGCGAGGTTGAGAATACGGACGATGAGGTCGAGAATGGCGAGGACTTTGCTACTGCCAGTGGGGTGCCGGAGTGGGGGAAGAACGCACGGAAGCGCCAGAAGAAGTACATGAAGGAACTGCAGCGGGAAGCGGAGCAGCCGACGGAGAAGTTGTCGGAGGAGCAGGTCATGGAATTGCTGGATTGGAGTGAATCAGAGGACGAGAAGAGGCAGGAGGTTAAGAAGGAGGATTGAGAGGTGACCTTCGTTTTTCTGCCGTCCGTCGACTTCAAAGCTGGCCACGTTGCTCTTGGGCTCGTTCCTACTATCCCTCTTAATATCCGCTTCCCTTCGCCCGCTGTATAATTGATATATCTTCATGTCCAGTTGTTGAGCTCTGTTCACGTACCAGCGATGAGGCGGAAAATCCGGTGGCAGGTACCTCGATTACATCCATATTCTCACGTACTGCCATACTCTACATTACATGTATCTTCAATGGTGGCTGGGATTCTTCTGATCCTGTCGCGGAAAATATCCCACACATAGATTACGGACTCCAACTAGATTCCCAAAATTCAAAGTTGCCATCTATCATCAAGCCATGCAATTGTTCAATCGTATCATCAAGGAGACCCCATTCTAAGATTGACTAGCAAAGAGATATCTAATGCAGTCTTCTGAGTGCTTCTATCATCCCTTTTACCTCGTCTACACTCATTTTGCCCACTATACTGACGATTTCTTCCTGCACACTGGACTCACAGGTGAGGAATCGCTCAATGAGCTCTCCATCGACGAAGCGATACGGTTCTTTAGCCTCGCGCACCATACTGCGGAAGCCTCGGAACTCATTGAATGGCATATTTCCAACCAATTCGACTTTGCCTGCAATTGTCGCTTGCAGACGCATCAAGAAGTCTTGATGGTCCGGATTGATAATAGCAAATAGGTAAATGGAACCTTCCACCTGTTGTAGAGATTGATTTCGTTAGTCGTCTACCGCAATTTGTTGATGGAGACAAAGGTGAACTCACAGTGCCTAAAAATGCTCGTGGTGTGACAGCTACACTAGCCAATTGTTGGATATTGACCGGTCTGATGCGGTTGACCATCTCACCCAGCGAAATCTCACCGGTCACTTCCAAGCGACGCTTGTCATCCTCCTCGACACCAGTGGTGTTACGACGAAGGACAATCAGATTACCTTCAGCGTCACTCTCCAGGAAAGTGTCCGGTGCGATGTTGGCAACACCAGTGGCCCATACAGTTTGAAAGTGGCGCGCAACTTCTGTCATCGTATCTGGCATGCCGTTCTCGCCCTCCTTATACTCCACGAGGCACACGCTCTTCATGAGATCAGAGACGGCGATCACGTTGCCTGTCACCGTTACGTCCACTGGTGCAGTCGAGGTCCTATAACTGGCAAGCTTCTCGAGTCTCATGGCGCCGAAGTTGTTGTTGATGACCCTATATACGACGACCTTGGTGGAACGTTAGTAAGGCACTGAATAGGAGCTGGACTGAGGGAAAATGAATGCTTACTGTCTTAACCAGTGCAGCCACTATTTTGTCCCCTAGCATGGCCAATGCTCGGCATGCTCCTTTGACGGGTAGCTCAGCAACCTGTGTCAGTTTTCGGCCATTGTCAACCTCAAAGATCAGGATGCGACCACGAATTGACTCGTCCCCTTCGTCGTCCAGGTACGCTGTCCCGACGATGAATCGATCCTTAACCTCATCTCGGTCATTTGCGCCTTTGCCCGCCGGGAACTCCGCACGGATGACGCTTTCCACTAACTCCTCTGGCCGCAACTCGAAAGCGTCGAGGCGCCGGAACAATATTTCGTCAGCAAGCACGAATCTGCTTTTAACGATCTCTGCTCCGTCGACGAGTTTCCGTTCGATGGTACCAATACCGAAAGCTTTCTCAGAAGGCGAGTACGCCACTCTTCGTACAGTTGCCCCGATAGGGAGTGTTTGAATCTGTGTTGTTCTTTCCTTATCCACGAGAGCGATTTTCAAGTCATGAGATGTTGCAACCGCTATCGACTCTGGGTATGCCTCCGAGTTGAAATGGCATATCCGCGAGGCGCCTTCGGAGTTTACCGCGGAGTATATAATCCGCCCTTCCGATCCGTAGATCATGCTAGGGTTCTCGCATGTAGCAAAGACGTTGAACAAGCCATTGCCCCTTGGTAATTTTTTGAAAGTAGGTTGCTCAGAGCCCAATATTAGCTTGGTCATGCCAGTCAATGAGAAGTCATTCGTGTTAAATGAATAAGTGATCACACTGCCATCGGCCATGGAAACGAAGAGAGTGGGCAGGCTGTCCGTGAGCACGTTCGCCACAAGAACCGAACGAGGAAAAGCTTCACCAGCCACGCCCACCGACGTCGTATAAACCTCTGACAAATCCTGAAGCTTTAGAACTGAGACTTTTGCCAGCTGAGGAAATCCGGCAATACAGATCCCTGTCGGAGATGAGGGTACTGTGACTCCAGAAATCTGACTGTCTGCCCCAAAGTCCTTCTGCGTTACGACCTGGACTTCGTTGGTAATGTCCAAGACTGTCAGAAGCTCGCCGCCTGCAACGAGAACTATCGAGTCATCGTTGGCAGAGGCGGCAGTTATAATGAGCTGCTTCGGTGGAGTCCATTCGTAAGTTACCATTCCACCCTCTATCTCTGCAATGAGCACCCTCTGCTCAGTGACTTGCAATATTCGCCCACCGGGTAGATTTGCCGCCAGAAGAGTGCTTTCTGAAAGGCTCAGCCCAAGAAAATGATCCATCTCTTCAACCTCGCCGTCGGAACTGAAACGGAATACTCTGGTCTCGTCGACGAAGGTGACCAAAAGTGTGTCCAAGAAGTCGCCGGTGCTTCCTACCTGTAAGCCCCACAGGTCCGTGATATGCTCCATGTCGCCTAGCACACCCAGCTCCTCCATTCCAACCCCGCTGCGGACGCTCCTGAGCGTTCCGTCGTCAAAGGCGCCGGAGCCAGTGACGATCCTTGCTTGGCCTGACGAGAATTCGTGGGTCTGACTTTCACTCGAGCGATTGCCGAGATCCATTATGGTAAAGTCCAATATCGGCGCTATGTTTGACAGGGTCTGTACCACCTCCAACGAACCATTGCTGATGCGCAGTACTTGAGAGTCTCCCTGATGCGAGCCCAGAAACAAGACACCACCGCCGAGGTAGACTAAGACAGATGCGCGGGATGTGTTGCCCAAATGATCTAGCTTCCAGCTTTCGACTTGGTTGTCAGAGTCCAAGACCAACATTAAAAAGAAGAGCCTTCCATAATCGTCAGACAGCAGCCACCGCTGGCTATCCACCTGTTCCCAGGCCACAAAAATGGTCGCCTCATCCAAGGGTCGGGATATGATTTCGTTATTATCTGCGTCGACGTACTTGATCGACATTTCCCCGAGGATGAGAAGCCCACCTGCTTTCGTTAGCATGAACAACGATCCCACCCTAGAGCAACATGGAATTCATGGAAAGTTACCTAACGGAGCGGGTACTGGGATTAGGTGGGAAGACCCGAGTTCGAGGTCTTGTGTAAAGTCCGCCGGTTCCCCGAATGTAGCGTCGGCAGTGCTGTTGCTTCCGGTCGCCGCATGATATTGTAATTCCCTCACCCTCAGTTTGACTTTCTTCTGATTATCCTCGTACAGTAGAGCCAGCCGTGGAAGCCCTTCTTGCACATGCAAGAACGCAGACGAGCGGACGAACAGCTCCTCAATTCTTGCTGTTGTCGGCTCACCCAACTCCCCCACCCGCGGAGCATCCGGGCCAGAAGGCAAGGCGACAGCCCTCCCTCTTTTCTTGCTGGGTAGTTGAATAATCGGTATGACTGCAATAACACCTTCATATATCTCCAAGGTCATGAACCGTCCGCTCGGGTCGATCAAGCATCGGTTCCCCGTTTGCGACTCCCGCGATGACGGATCCGACATGTCGACATAGTCCCGTTCCGTGCGGACTCGCTTTTCTGAACTGTCCCAAGATAACGTGAAGTATGTGTACCGATCGGTGCCGACGAATAGATGGTCTGTAGGGGAATTCGCAGGGGCGGGAAGGCGAGCCAGCATCGTCACCCTCGCATAAATGGCGCAAGAGGCCACAAGATCCAGTCCATCTGGAGTGGGAGAGTAGAACTCGAGCCGATTAGATTTTCTGTAACCAGCAAATGAAAGACTGTCAGCCGATATCCATCTGATAGCGCGAGATCAGTCACCGATACTACAGGGTCACCAACGCAACGACCAGACAGTCCTCCTCCGAATTCATGAAATTCAGCTTGAGCGCATGACGAATGCTGCTCGCCCGATGAATTGGCACGACGTATGCCATCGTACCGTCTCGTAGTCTTCACGACTATCAACAGAAGTTCCGGAATGGGGCTTTTCGTGGTGGTTTCCAGTAAGTGCGGGGACGGTAGGAGAGAATCGCAGCCAGCGACAGGATTTAGATCAACCTTGGATCAAGAGCAGAAGATACAGCAATAATCTGCATCGCTCCTTTTCAGGTTAATGATATTGATACTCGAATGCTGGCTCGAATGGTGATGCAGGAAGATGGAAAGCTCACTTGAGCTACTACCTTAGCTGCCAGGGTCATATCGGGCCCGAACGTCCAGTCGGGAATGACGATTGCTCGCGGTTCCATTCCTGATTTTTTATCTCCGCTCTATGCCCGGGCCCAGCAGTAAGGCACATAAAGCTTCGATGTTCACTTGAACAACCTCCAAAAGAAACAGTCCACTGTGATCTAATTTCTACGTTAAGTCTCTATTTGCAGACGATTGCAATTACACGAGTTGACAGAGTGATGCTATTTTTGTGCAATTGCATTGTGTCAATATTGACGCGAGAATATCCTGAAATTCATTCAGTCTCTTGTCACATCTCTGATATCTGTCATCCTCTATCCTTCCTAATCAATGACAGCTGCTGAAGCTGATGGTGGCACCCATCTTTCATAGAGCTGACCATATCCAAGCCCAAAACCGAGCAACATGCACACATTAAAACACGCCTAAAAAACGAGGAATAAGTATCAAAACAGGCGATGTATATATGCAGACATCATCTAGGCGTCAGAGAAACAGAAAAAGAGAAAATGGACATGTCATGACAAGAAGGAGTAGTAAAGGCAGCGAAACAGTGGAACAAGCCAAATCACGACCAGACATCCTCCTGGTAGCTGCCACTGCTCCGCATGTGCTTAACCATCTCCTCACCCTTCTCAGCGGGCAAGCCACGAGACTTGGCGATGATCTGACCAAGGACAAGGTTGACTTCCCGCGCCATGTTGGCTGCATCACCACATACGTAAAAGACGGCCTTCTGCTTCAGGAGATCGCTAACAAGGTCGGCGTGCTCTTGCAGTCGGTGCTGGACATACACTTTCTTCGAGGTCTCGCGGGAAAAGGCAGTGATGATCTTGAGCTTGTCTCCAAGTTTCTCTTGATAAACCTATTGAGAGTTAGACGAATGGGCTCAAATGTGCTCACACGAAGACTGCAGACATACCTTCCACTCATCCTTGTACAAGAAGTCCTCGTTGCTGTTGCGGCAACCATAGAACAAAAGGGTAGGACCGACATTCTCGCCCTTTTCAGCCAAAGCAGCACGTTCCTGGATGAAGCCACGGAAAGGAGCAACGCCAGTACCGGGTCCGACCATGATTACGGGCTTGGCGGGATCAGAAGGCAACTTGAAGTTGGAGTGGCGAACATGGACCGGAACGTGAATTCCGTCGTACTTGTTGCGGGGACCAGTGATAGCATAAGTCAAACCATGAGGATCGGGTGAGGGATCACCGTTCTGCTTCTGCTTGAGCGCGAGGAGATAATTCGTGGTCACACCCTTGACGATATGGGACGCACCAGGCAAGCGGACAGATTCGACGACAGCTGTGATACTAATCTTATCCTTTTGAACGAGGGAGGAAGACGAGATGGAGTAGTAACGAGGCTGAAGCTTGTTGAGGCCTTCGATGAGCAGCGAAAACGGGACACCAGTGAACGGCTTGGAGGTAATATTCTGAAGAGCCTGAGCGATGTTGACGCATTGGTTGCTGATCTTCTCGTGGAAGTAGTCCTTATCATTACCAAGGCGCACGATCTCGGCTTTGCTTTCTTCGTCGGGAGCGAATGGCGCCAAAGAGGACACAAACTGACGCGAGACAGGGGCACAGACTTCCATGTAGAAACGAGCGGCCGCGTCGTAGGTTGTGGGGGTCGGAATGGGAACCTTGGCAGTGACATCGAGACCCTTGATGTTGATCACGGTATGGCGCTTCTCTTCAAGGCCGAAGACCTGGAGGAAACGATCGACTTCGATGCCCGCGTTGGTAGGCCAGATAGCGATGTGATCACCAGTCTGGTAAGTGAGGTTGCTGCCAGCAATGCTAATTTCCATGTGAAGGCAATTACGATCTTTGACGGTAAACAATTCACGGGATTCGGCGATGGGAGCGATGTAAGGATTGTGTGCAGAGTAGGGACCCTTGGGGCTGCCGCTGAGATGACTCTGAGTCGGCTCGCCAAGGTAGACACTATCGTCCTCGGGGCTCAAAGATTCATCTTCCTCCACAGAGAAAACCGGTTCGTAGAAAGCCTCTCGCTCTTGCAAATCCATGGACTCCGACAGAGCAGCCCACATAGGCTCCTTCCAGGCCAAAAAGTCCTCCTCCATTGTACCAGCGCCGTCATCACCTTCACCAGCGGTACCGATGCGTTGCGCGCCAAGCTTTGTAAGAGCAGCATCGACCTGGCGAACCATAGCATTGTAGTGCTCGTAGGTGTTGTTACCAAGACCGAAAGTGACATACTTGAGCGAGGAAAGCGGCTTTTCGTCGGCGGAGGCACCGCTCTCGAAAGCGACGTCCTCACCGGTGATGAACTGGTAAAACTCGACGGCGTTGTCCGTGGGCTCGCCCTCACCGTAGGTAGCTAGGACGAAGAAAGCAATCTTATCCTCGGGGAACTTATCCAGATTCTCATAGTCGTAATCTTCGAGATCAGCGACCATGGTCTTCAAGCCGAATCGCTGGGAACCTTCCTTTGCCAGTCGGGATGCGTAGTCCTCCGCAGTTCCAGTCTGAGAGCCGTAGAAAATCACACAGTTCTTTCCTGTTTCCTCCATCTTTTGGATGATGTCCCGGGTTTTACCTGCTTTGGCGGCGCCATTCATAGCGGAATTCGCGGTGGCATAGGGGTCTTTAGGAACGGCCCAGTAGGTGCCCTTGGTGAAGTAGGCAACGCTACCCACCAAGAGCACTACCAGGACAACAATGTCAAGGGTGTCGAGTTGCGCCATGTCGAATTGTTCTTCAAAGAAGCAGATTTGTCCCTAGGCGAGGGACAGACAGTAAGGAAGAGAGGGGAAGAGCGATGAAAGGTCAGTCGGCCTCGATCTCCAAGGCCTCCCCAGCCGGAGGAAAAGAATACAAGGAAGAAATCAGGAATTAAAAATGAAGGACCATGCGACTGTGGTGATCTTCATTAATAGGGAAGAATGTTGACAGTCAGGAAAGAAAGCCGTGGTGAGATTGCGAGTAAAAGTAACTAACGCCGCCGTGGTCTCAGCTAATCGAACCACATAACTCGGAGCGGAACGACCGTGGATGGTATTAACGTTTCTTTCCCGCCCCCCTAACAACTAGAGTAAGCGTGGCCTCTCGGATGATAGTCACCGTTCTTCCGGCGTGGAGATAGTGGCGGGCGATCCCTCTGTAGTAATAATAGTGCAGTGAATATATATGGTCGCACGTGATGGACAGCACTAAGAGAAGGTAAAGAATATTTAGAATAAGAATTCTTTCATCTCAGCCTTGCATAGGGGCCGGGAACAGATAAAGGCTGTTATATAGTAGTAGTAGTACATCCTTCCAGTAGTCGATGGCCCCCGGCTTCCGAGAAGGTCTGGATCGGAAGGGAACTTCGGCCCCTCAATGACTACAAGTACCATCGACAGATTCGACACATGAGACTGGAGGTGGCGTATCCGCTGGAGTTGGCGGGTTGCCCACATGAATTGTCTGGCTTCACATGGGGAAATCTCCCGATTGATCCAGCCGAAAAGCGTTGCTAGCCGAGTTCCGCCTTTGAAATGGGATTTTACAGCGTCTGTTCAACGATCTAAGTGCGGTCTGTCGAGTAGAGAGACGGGCTTGGAGAGAATAGGGCCCAAACCTTACTCAAAGGTATGGGTAGTGCACTGCCTATGAGGCTACGCCTTTACTTATCATGGATATATCGAGCATACAGTGGGGAGACTACTTATCATGACAAACTTATTATGATTCTCGATTTTCAACGCTGAAGTTTCTCACCCTTGCATGTCACCTACAGTACCTAATTAGAACAGATATGAAGTGTGATTTTGCAAATGAGATCTCGCTCTGTTATCGGCCACAGACCAATCGAGTCGAGAGTTCTGTGATAGATTCTCTGTAACACCATTGTCAACTGGACCCCGGAGACCTTCAGTTGCTTCACCGGAGAGGATGTTGATCATTTCCGCCGTCCAGAAACTTGGGGAAATTGGTCCTCCGGGTCCTGCTTCTGTGCAGGAGGGTTGAACGGGAGGATTCCGCACTGGGCGGGCGCTACCTATTCGAGAAAGTCCGACGTCAAACTGAAGCTTTTCTTGTCGATGAGAAGTCTGAATAAGTCAATTCTTAAGCTATCTTCGCTTCTTACAATGCTTACTTTGAAGATACAGAGTAGTCCACTTTCACATTATTTTTTCCGCCGCCTAGATTCGACCTACATGTGTTCTTTGTAGACGTAGGAAGGAAGTCTTTTTTTGCAGAACAGGCTCATGCCAAGAGTATCTATATTGATTTGAGCTCCGAACCCAGAATCAAAATTCCTGGATTTTTCTCTCTCAACATGCGACATTCCTGACGATGTAGCATATCGAGTCTGCTCTTTGCACTTGTCTACCAAAAAGTGGTAGTATACCTATAGAACAAACCCAGGTGCCATTCCCCGGCCGGTAGATTCAAAGCTCTCGAGGGTCCAACCTGAAAAGCTGACGCGCGATTAACACAAGACCATCGGCCTTTCCCTGAGCAATGAAGATGTCCACTCTTAAGTCCATCCGACTTCATTTGGCCAATTGATTACATTAGTGAGATATCCGGGGATTGAGGGTTTGCTTCCTCTCATGTAGTCTGATGGAGCGATGAAAAGTACTCCAAAACGGCGAGGAAATATATGGGTTCGACTGCCAATTCAGCATCCTTGTAAATAGACGACTGTCCCGAAGCAGGCCTCTTGCAAGTTCCTGGCAAATGAGACTGACGAAATACTAGAGAGTCGTGTGAATATCAGATGAGCTCCATTGAACTGCTCGGTCATGACCATTTTCCTGTGGATGTTGACGAGGACCCATCAGGACCCCGTGCTCAAGCCTTTGTCAGTCGCCGTCACGAACAACTGCCCAAACAGCTTATCGCAGCAAATTCACGCCTTCAGACCACAACCACCACCACCATCAATTTTCCTATTTCCAGGGCCGCTGAGCAACAATGTGCTGCTCACAAGTTCCTGTGAATTCTTTTGCTCTTATGAATATGAGCTCTAGCACAGCGTGACTGTGCATTGAATAACATGACGCAGCGCAGTAGTAGTAAGTGACCACATTTTTGGACTTTTCTTGATCAGTCTCACTACACGAAACGCTTTCCTTTATGCTCGGGCTTGCACCTCTGATCGAACAAGCGGATGGACTTTATTGCCATATATCCTCCGACCTCGTATTATTCTAATGTGGACTGCAAGTTGCTGACGCTTGATCCCGACTGTAGCGGCATCACAACCGACGAGTAAAGCTGGGCCCATCCAGCCAACGACAATGCCCCTCATCCCTGACGATTCGAGTCCCGCGTCGCACCATAATATTTCATCCCCGCCAGAACGCCTGGTTACAAGGAGTACTCCTGCGTCTGCCATTCATAGTCGAGAAGCCTCCGCTGTGAGGGGAAGAGCAGCCGATACACCCGCTCTAGCCCCCTCGACGCTACAGCCTCAAAATAATCGCCGTGGCCAATCTCATTCGAAAAGCCCCGATCCGACTACTGGACGACCAGGTATAGGATACGATGTCAGCCTCGAAAGGAGGCCCTCAAACTCATACGGCCACCATCGACAGACTTCGATTGTCCATGGAGTCCAGCATTCTCGAAACCCTAGTTTTGCGGCTTCCTCCAACGCTACGAGTCCTCTGAGTCCCGAGTTGATCGCATCTCTCGGCCGCGGCTCTGGAAATGAACAGGAGATTGCTGGCGCAGGGCGTTTGGATCAGAGCGAGATGCCACCGAATCATCATAGCCCTGGCGGCAATGGGACGAGCCACATCTTGCAAGGGACCTTGAGTACCATCGAGGATCAGGATGCTGGCGAAGTCGGCAACACAAACCAGGCGAGCTCAGTGCATAGAAGGATGAACTCGGCTGGAAAATCCTGGAAGGAGCGGTCTCATAGCCGCTCACTCTCGCGACAGCAACACTCGGAATCCAAAACTGTCGGCGAATACGCGTTGCACCATCTTTTTAATTCTGTGAGCACGAAGTTTTATACACAAGCTTAGGAAACTGTACTGACGGCTTCTTCAGTTCGTTGGTCAGGCAGATAACAAGGTCAATCAAGCCATTATGAAGCTAGGACATTCGGATGCTCCGGTAGAGGAGGTTTGCGGGCCTGGGGTGGACCCCAACTTCGATCAATTGATATCAGCTTTGGGCCACATCTCACGACAGAAACCAAAGCCGTTGATTGACACCATAATGCTGTGGCGAAAAGCCAAAGGAGACGCTGCCATAATGGCTAAGCAGGCCAATCAAGTATGTCGCGAGATCATGAAGCCCCTCGCCTATATGGCATTGGAAGGTGAAGCCAGAAGCTGACTCCCACGTTAGCAGAAGCCGTCTGCCTCTGATAACGGGCTCCTCGTGCGTCGTAATACCGAGCCGTCCCAAGTCACTGCCGATTCGACAGCGCAAACGGATTCTACGACGACCAACACCATTCTAACTCGGCAAGAAGATGTCGTTTTAGCGGAGCGCCGTGCGACAGTGTCCGTGTATCTTGTTTGCAGAGTCTTGATTGAGATATTCAACCAGAGCAATATAGCCTCCATAACGACTGACATGGCAGAGCGATTGGAGGACATCGTTTTCGGTCAACTCAAGACAGTCGATCCGGAACAGATATCGGCATCACCGCTCCGCATGGCTAATTGGCGGATCTATTCCCAGTTGCTTGGTATCATGAGCGAGACGAACTTCACAAGTGTCACTGGTCGCTTCTTAACGGAACTCGAGCGGTACCAGAAGGAAGAAATGCTCCGTGGACCGTCGAAGGAGGGTGACTCCCGAGCAGAACTTCTCATCTTGGGAATGAGACACCTTCGTATCAGGACCTACTCAGAAACGTGGAGCAAATCATGCGACTTTATGCGGTCATTGGCACGCTTATTTGCCAATGCTCATGGGCAGCGCGTCAAGCAGGCCTACTGTTACATTTTTGAGAAACTCCTTTTGCCAGTAGCGGCAAGTTCGAGTGTTGATCTGAGCTTACCCAAGTGGAAAGAATTTCTGGATCTGGTTCAATCTCGCCTATCCCAAATGCTAACTAAGCCCCGGCACTGGGCGGCTGCCTTTCCTCTTCACGTACTACTATTATGTGTCTCTTCAAAGGAGGTATTTTCGTCTCAATGGCTCTCGGTTGTTCAAGGACTTCCTGCAAGACTGAAGGATCGTCCAACACGGGGCCCAGCTCTCCAAGCTATGTGCCGTCTATTGTGGACATATTTCTTTCGCTACACAGACTCCCCAACCGTGACCCTCCGAAAAGTTGAAGAGGTTGCCCGAATAGCTTTGCCTGCTGGCAAAAAGACGTACTTGAGCACAGACCCTGCAGTTGCAGAGCCTCTCATACAGCTGGTTCGCATGATCGGCTTCAAACATCCCGATGTCTGCTTCCGCAACATTATTTTCCCCTTGATAAACTCGGACCTTTTCCTTTCCGGAAGAGAGCTCAAAATTGAACAAATGGAGCCAGAAAAAATGGTCATCGGTATCAGATCTTTCCTCGCGATAGTGACGGACCTTGAGAATTGTGATCAACTCTGCCCTCCGTTTCCAACTGGCTCGATCCCAAACCCATTCACTGATATCTCTGCTCCGTCTCATTTACAACGACCCCAGCTTCTCACAGATCCGCGTTTGCCCGGTTCTCTGGAGAATAAAGATAGAGCACTATCCTTGCCTGTCAATACGTCCAGGCTAAGCGATAATGTCAAGGAATATTATACTCGTTTTTGTGATATCCTTGGCAAGATCACACTTCTATGCGACAACACATTTGGCGGCCAAGCAGCACTAGATGAGAAGTTCGGTGGCACAACTCCTAAGACACCAATCTCAGAAGCGTTTAGCTTTGGAAGGCGTGATGATCATCCAAGTATTGCGGAGCAAAGGCAGGGTTTCTACGATTTGCTTCATGTGGCGGTCCAGGCTCTCCCTCGCTGCTTATCAGATCGCATCCCGTTCAACTCGCTGATTAATCTACTTTGTACCGGGACGGCGCACGTTCAGTCGAACATAGCTGCTTCTTCTGCTGAATCACTGAAGGCAATCGCGCGACAGTCACACGCTCAACAAGTCACCATTGGGTTTGCGAGATTTATCTTCAACTTTGATGCAAGATATTCCACCATGTCAGACGAAGGCATGCTCGGGCCAGGTCACATTGAGTCCACGTTGAGGTTGTATGTGCAATTGTTGCAGATCTGGATAGAAGAGATCAAACAAAAGACCAAAGGTGCTGCTACAGACCCCGTCGACAAGTCGGGTACTGGAAGTCGAGCCTTGCAGTTGGATCTGTCTAGTGTCCTCGCACACGTTGAGGAGATTGAGTCTCACGGCCTTTTCTTCCTTTGCTCTCAATCGAGACGGGTCCGTTCTTTTGCAATTACCGTCCTTCGGCTGATCACGGAGTTTGACAAGGCTCTTGGCAAAGAGAACACAAGAATTATAAGAATCCTTGAAGCCGACGCGCATCAAATTCTGAACATCAACGATGAACAGCTGAGTGTTGCCGAAAGAAGCCGAATTCAAAAGGGAAAACGAAAGAGTGCATCGCATAACACCTTGATTGAATTGTGCAGCAGCGAGGTGTCCTACGACTCGACCCTGTGGTCAAAAGTATTCCCAAACATCATTAGGATCAGCTTCGAAACATGCCCTTTTGCCGTGACTTTGGGGCGAGAGATTGTTTGTGCGAGGCTCGTCCAGATGCACAAAACTATCACTGCTCTTGCTGAGAGTCCACATCCGCCTCTATATGCGCCCATTGACCCTGCTCAAGCTCGTGCATTGGGCAGAAGCAACATGACTGCGGAAATCCTCATAGAGCAATGGAAGCTCTATCTAGTCATGGCTTGTACCACTCTCAACAGTGTGGGTGCGCAATCCCAAAGTCAGCTAGCAAATGCTCAACATGCGCGCAAATCCTCCAAGGGATCCCAGCAGTCGCAAGATAAGATCAGCTCCGCCAGAAGCCTCTTTGCTTTTGTCATACCATTGTTGTCGGCTGAGCGAGCCTCTATCCGAAATGCAATCGTGATCGCACTGGGTTCTATCAATAAGAATCTCTATCGCACTTTTCTTGAGTCTCTTCAATACGCCGTAACGACTTGCAATGAGGAAGCGAAAATACGCATCGGTGTACACCACCGATCCCCCAGCAGCCCCAGACGAAATCGGAAAACCGATCGCCTGCGGACAGAGGTCACGCATGTATACAAATTGACTTCACATTTCCTTCGAGAACCGGAGGTGTACAATGACGACTGGATCGTCAATAATCTCGTCACTTATACAAAGGATTTGCGCATCTTTCTAAGTGACGCTGAAGTGCAGAACGACTGGGAATTCCAACGGCTACGGTTCCATTACTGTGGCTTGATGGAAGAGTTATTCGAGGGAATTAATCGGACCAACGACCCGTCTCACTGGATCCCTTTCGAGTCACGAAAATCGGCTTTCTCGCTAATGGAAGATTGGTGCGGGTACTCGCCTAATCAAGCACAGATTTCTCAAAGGGAGGAGAATATGCGAAAATTCGCCATGGCTCATCAATCTGAATCCGGGGAGTTTCGGAACACAGCAGCTGCAATGGAGATCGAGAAGAAGAATCTCCGCGCGGCAGCTCTTAGTGCAATGGCTTCCTTATGTGTGAGTAGTTGAAAAGAGTCTGGTCCCTCAACCAGTGACTAATCTTTTTTAGGCTGGACCAATCAGTATCACTACGGAAAGTGGCTCAGTGCTTCAATTCGACGTGGGGAGAATGCTTTCTTGGATTGATATCATTTTCAACACCATCAGCGATAAGTGGCACGCAATCGGTAGACGAGCGCTCAAGAACTTGATAATCCACAACAAGGAGCATTCTTATCTACTGGAGAGATCAATCGAGATGTGTTACATTGCAGAAAGTCCGAAAGCGCTGGAAAGTTACTTTGAGGTGGCGAGTCAGGTGCTGATAGAACATACCGACTATCCACTTGGCTTCTGGAGAATCTTGGGCGCCGTACTCGTCACGCTGGGAAATCAAAAGCGCGAGATCCGAATGAAATCTGCCAAACTTCTTCGCATCCTAGAAGAACGTCAGCAGAAGAGTTCCAGACTTCAGGACTTCGATATCAGCATCTCTGATAAGACGACAGCTGTCTACAAACTCGCCCAATTCGAAACATCCAGGCGACTAGCAAAACAACACTCCGATTTGGCCTTTACCTTGTTCTCAGAGTTTTCGCTGCATTTCCGGAATGTGGGCCCCGATAGCCAGCGGAATATGGTGGCTGCAATTTTACCTTGGGTTCAAACCATGGAGTTGCAAATTGATCCTAATGGTGGCCCAACGGCTAGGTCGTACATGCTTCTGGCCAATTTGTTCGAAATCACTATTCAATGTGGCAACATATTACCGAACGAGGTGCAAGCCCTCTGGCAGGCACTGGCAACAGGACCTCATGGCGGGAACGTACAGTTGGTTCTTGATTTTATCATCAGTCTCTGCCTAGAACGCAAAGAGCAGAACTTCGTCGAGTATGCCAAGCAAGTCGTCGTCTTCTTATCGGGGACGCCTGCCGGCTCGAAGGTCATTGAATTCTTTCTGATGCAGGTCGTACCTAAGAACATGGTTCAAGAGAGGAAGGATATTAGCCCAGCTCCGCCGGATGTCAAAAGCCTACCCTACGTGGCGGATCTAGGCACCGTGCTTCCCGTCGGCAATAAGCAAGCAGGCCTTTCGCTCGGTCAAGTGGCACTTATTTTCCTCGTGGATTTAATGGTTGCGCCAGTGACTCTTCCCTTAGAAGCCGTCGTCAAACTGCTTCACGTCGTGCTCATTTTATGGGACCATTACATGCTCACGGTGCAAGAGCAAGCTAGAGAGATGTTGGTCCATCTTATCCACGAGCTGATTGCTGCCAAGATCGACGATGATGCGCCCGCAGCAACACGACAGGGCATCGAGGACTTTGTTGAATCTATACGGAAGAGTGACCCGAAGGTTGTTTGGGAGTACGAAGACAATAATGACAAAGAGGACGGGGACGACGGCAGCAGAGTACCTCCCTCAATGTCCACTGTCACTCGTCAGGTCGTCAACTTTTTCAGCTTCGCATACGAAGGTGTCAGTGATCTCTGGGCCAAGGAAGCACTCAACTGGGCCACTTCATGCCCCGTGCGACACCTGGCGTGTCGGTCGTTCCAAGTATTCCGCTGCATATCAACGTCCCTGAACCCGAGAATGCTTGCAGACATGTTGGCCCGGCTCTCGAACACCATCGCGGATGAAGAAGCAGATTACCAAACCTTTTCCATGGAGATTCTAACAACTCTGAAAATCATCATTAGCTCTCTTGCCCCCACCGATCTTCTGCGTTATCCCCAGTTATTCTGGACTACTTGCGCTTGTCTCAATACTATTCACGAGACTGAATTCATCGAGAGCATTGGAATGCTGGAAAAGTTCCTGGACAGTGTCGATATGAGTGACCCCGCAGTGGTCACCGAGCTCATTCAAGGTCAGCCCCCCAAGTGGGAAGGCGGCTTCGAGGGGCTTCAGAACTTGGTCTACAAAGGGTTGAAATCTTCAGAATCCCTCAATCGCACGTTGGATGTCCTGCATCGACTAAGTGGGCTCCCCAATAACGCGCTTATTGGGGATAGCGACAGACTGCTTTTCACAATACTGGCAAATATGGCTCATTTTCTCCGCCAGTTCGACCCGGAAGTTGATGATCCGAAGACTCTTGCGCGTGCTACGTTGTTGGCGCGCGTTGCTGAGGGAGAACGATGCCCGCGTCTCGCAGCGTCTCTCCTCGGGCTCGCCAACGGACAGTACAAGACGGAGAACGATTTTCTGAATCACATCGTTGCAGAAATGCGGTCTTATTACTTCCCTCGTCAGGACGTCCAGAGCCTGATATTTCTTATAGGCCTCCTGACAAATACGACGAAATGGTTTCGCATTAAGGTCATGAAGATCCTTTGCGTGTTGATACCTGAGGTCGACATGCGGCGGCCCGAGGTGACCTCGCATGGACCTGACCTGATTTCTCCGCTCCTGCGACTTCTACAGACCGATCTTTGCCCTCAGGCTTTGGAAGTCATGGATCACATCATGACCGTTTCCGGAAATCCGATGGAGCGTCATCACATTCGAATGAGTATGGCCTCATCGTCGTCCTCTCGGGCCATCCGCAAAGAATATGAGAGGATTCAAAGTCTCTATGGCATTCCAGAACCTACTGGGTGGTCCATACCCATGCCTGCTACTCAATCAACCGTCACTCGGCACAATGTTCACGCTGTGTTCTACACCTGTGCTGAGGTGGACCCTATGGAAGTGCAAGAGACTGCCACACCGGAAGTCGAATTCCACGCGGATGAATACAAAGATTCGTTCTTCCCAATGCGTGCAGACACCATGAAGTCGATGGACACGCAGATGGATGGCAACATGGGAGACATTGTGCAAAAACTAGACAGTCTGGATGACTTCTTCGAGGAGACAGAGCCTATCAACTCTGGACTCGATGCAATGCCAGATGCAACGTTGCGAGGCTTTACTGGTGCCTATGCGGACACAAGCGCACATTTTTACGACCAGCAGACGGCACCCATCCTGCGCAAATCACTCGCGCGGACTGCATCAACCTCATCATTTCACAATGGCCTCGCTGAATCCCGACCGCCGAATCAGCGATTTGATGGCATGGGTGTTTATTCACCGAATACGCCGATGCCCCAGGTCTCGGGCCACACGTTGCGGCCCACATCACACGCTCGCTCCGTCACCTCTCCAGCTAACAACCTTTATACGCCAAGCTCGTCTAGTGTACAATTTTCCACTCCACCTCTTGGGTTCAGCGAATCAGCATTTCTGTCCGATGATGAGTTTGAAGACGGGCTCTATGAGTTCGATGAGCGACTGACTATCAGCAAACCGCCCACAACCCTCCAAAATAGTCAGGCTCGAAGTATAACGGACGGGTCTTCTTCCCTTGAGTCTATGATCCGCAGCGGAATGAGAAGGCTCACAGGCGGCGCGGCCACAAACCGGGAGAAAGAGCGGCAACGTGACTTGATCAGAGCCCAACAGCGTGCAGCCCTTCAAACCGCGAACTCTCCCCGCGTGCCGAAAGTGCCACCAGAATACCTCACAGGGCCGACCAGCAATCCGACTTCGCCGGGACAGTGATTGTCGCTTGTCGAACTCTGTCTCAATATCAGTCCTTGTACTTTTTGTTGTCTTTGCCCGAGAAGACATATCTGCATTTGTTGAGTGTTCCTCGTGTTGGGTTGATATGGCGGGCGTTCCACCACATTGATAGTCACAATACCCATTCCGTCCATTGCTTTTCCTTATCTATACATTTGATAATTCGTTCCATGTTGTATCTAGACTGGCGTATGCTATTGCACTGGGTGAAAGCCAACTATAGATGTATATGGTCATCATTTGCCGAGCATACTGACTAGATCAGGTCCAGATGCCCTTGACAAGGACATGATAGTCCTCTCGATGTTATCATATCTTTCGAGGAACTTTTCACTTGGCTGTGTATATAAATCTGTCCTGCTCAATAGTAGATTACCTACAACCTAGTTCGGCTGGAATACTCGCCATAATACGCATATAGAGAGGTATAACAGTACACCAGATGCACGTGATGCTCGGTTCTCCACGCTCTGCTGTGGGCTTCCCCGCATGGAACGTTGCGCGGATCAGCGGAGACACACAGTCCAAAGTCCAAGGCTCGCAGCAACCGCCCCCTTGTTGACATGGCAAGCATCGGAAAGCGGCGGAGAAGAATGTTCCCCCTCACTCTTTATTTGATCCTCGGGAATACCTCTGCAGGAAGTTGTCCCGTAACATCGGACTCGATGCGTTGCCTGACTTCGATCACACTTTCCTCTTGTCTTTCTCTTCGCTCGTTTTGGTGCGGTTGCTAGAATTGATCAGTTCGCCTGATAACGTCGACAACTTGAAGATGAGTCTCACATCCACTGTATCCCTTCGGATGCGGGGATTTTCTGTCTCCAAATCGTTGCCGTCTTTATTGTCGCGCGTGCCGCAGCCCCAGCTCCAGCGTTCTACAGCCAGGACGTTCTCTACTACTCTACAACGTGATGCAACATGGGGATTCATCGGTCTAGGACAGATGGGTATGTTACTTGATTTGTTGCCTTGATTGCTTCTGTTCCCAGCCCATGCTGCTCGAAAGGAATGCTGTATCATCGTCCCGAAAGGACAGTGAATAGGCGCATTCAGATTCCCTTCTGCCTACAAACTCTTGTGTGAAGTAAGGAGCTATGGGTCTAATTATTCCTTCTCTTCATTTGTAGGCTACTTCATGGCGAAGAACCTACGTGCGAAAATTCCAGCTACTGACACGCTCATTGTGCGTGATGTGAATGAGAATGCCACGAACAGGTTTGTGGAGGAGACACGGGAGGCTGCGAAAAGCAGTGGTGCTGCGGATGGCGCTATGAAGGTTGAGGTCGCCCAGAGTGCTCGAGAAGTTGCAGAGCGGTCGGTAAGTCAATCGTCCTTGTTTCATTAGTAGTTGTGTTATCGCTCAAGGATCAGGAGGTGCATGGTCTCTGATACGTGTCTCACTCACTTTGTGATATTGATACTAAGCCGCGCCTACAGACAGTCATGGTCACCAGTCTACCGGAGCCAGAACACGTCAAGGATGTCTTCCATTCGATCATGAAGCACGGTGACCTACCCGCTCTGGAAGAAGAGCGCCTGTTTATTGATACATCAACAATTGACCCCGCCTCGTCCAAGGAGATTGCAAACGCAGTTCACTCGACACGGACAGGGCGCTTCGTTGACGCTCCCGTGTCAGGAGGGGTAGTAGGTGCTCGCGCAGGTACATTATGTTTTATGTTCGGAGCATCATCTCAAACAGGCCAGTTCATCGAACGAGTGAGAGCGGTTCTGATGCTTATGGGAAAGAACGCCTGGCATCTGGGACCTCCCGGAGCAGGCGTATCGGGTAAACTTGCCAATAACTACATTTTGGCTATAAACAATATCGCAACGGCGGAGGCCATGAATCTCGGAATTCGCTGGGGCCTGGATCCCAAATCTCTCGCAGACATGATCAATTCCTCCACCGGCCGCTGTTGGCCAATGGAAGTCAACAATCCTGTTCCTGGCGTTGTGGAGACCGCTCCAGCATCTCGTGGATACGAAGGTGGGTTTGGAGTCAGCTTGATGAAAAAGGATCTCAGATTAGCAATCACGGCCGCAAAGGAGTCTGGCACTCCCCTGGAGCTGGCTGAAACTGCACGTGAGGTTTACAATTCTGTCGAGCAGGAGCACCGAGGCAAGGACTTCTCTGTCGTGTACAAGTGGCTGCAAGACAGGTCGGCGCAATAGTGCTGGTTGTGATCTGCAAGACGATCTGTTCGGCATGTCGTTCCTCTTCCGATTCCCCATTCCATTTGCTTTTATCCCCTCGTTTCTCAACTTCCTGGGCCTCATCCTGCATCGTCTCGCAAAGTACTCTATCATCATAGATTCGGGCCGAACAAAGGTAGATAGATATACTGGTCTTATCCCATATACTTTTGTCATTTAATGAAACGCTCTCGGCACTGCCAATTATCTTGCAGTACATACATGATATATATAAGGAAGGTCTATCATTCCTATATCGACTTAGCGGCGTCAGTCCTCTGGATATGGACATAAGGAGAATCTATCTTTGCTATTCATTGTTGCCTGCATCACTTGGTAATGATTTCTCTAGATAGCTGCCTTGCACTCCTATTGTTGTTGTGTCGACGCTCTTTCCGCCATGGACAGGTCATGATCAGGTTCTTCAGGCTCCATATTGATGCCTCAGTTTGCCCACTGCTCTGATCTCAACCAAGTACTCAATGATTTCCTCTTCTCTTCCGCTTCGCTTTCCTTTTCCTTGAACTGTGACTACCTTCCTTCCACATTGTCAGTGTCATCTTTGGACACTCCCGATAACCACCTTCTTTGTTTTGTCCGTTCTATAGATCGTTCTTTCTGAGTTCTTGTGGCTTGTCCCAGAGCTGCTCTTTCTATACTTGCCCGACAGGACTTTTCCCTCTGTTGTCCTCCCACATACTCTAGCTTTTTTCTTCTTCATCCCATTCTCCTCGTTGGCAATTCATCTTCTCTGCTAGCAGCTTTTCGTTACCAGTCATCTTTCTCCCTCTATCAGCTCTATTCATCGTCAGGAAACGGCTCTCGTTTGCCCTTTACTTGCTCTCGTTACCACAAGGAACTCAATTCTCATCGTCTTTATATACAAAGCTTCATCGTGAGTGTAGGTGAGTTAACTACAGCACTCTTCCATTGTCACACTCGCTGATAACCATAGTTTGATCATCCAGCTGTCTTTTCGATCGTTCTCAACCTGCTATTACCGTCCAATCTCGAAGTCCAAGGTGAGTGTCCCTGCAGGTGAAGTTTCATTGCAATGAAAGATTGCTAACTCATTTTAAAGATCCTTCTTAGAAACAGCCAACATGCAGTCCCAGGGTCAACAGCATGCTGCGTCTGCCGATTCTGGCCAAGCTCCTCACTCCCAGTCTGGGCAATTTGCTCAAGATTCTCGTGCTCCCTTCGCCGGCTACCAGCAGAACGGTCTTGCCAACCAGCCGGAGGGTTATCATGACGGTTCTGTTCCGGTTCAAGGAGGTCTGAACTTTCAGAATCAGCGTTCTGGGCCCAAGTACAGCACCCTCAAGGGCAACATGCCGTTCCCGATGCCCCCAAACTTGGACCTATCTGGAGCCAATCGTGCACCCTACAATGGCCAGTTTGTCCTCTTCCCCAGTGGTCCAATGCTCAACGGCATTCCTCCTATTTCTTCTTTCAATCCCACTTCTGTCATTGGACCAAACCAGCTGGGTCACCTTCCGTATCTTCCAACCATGTATCCAAGTGCCGGTCCCAATTTTCCTATGGCGCCAGCAACAATGCAGGGATATCCATTTCCTTTCATGGCAGACAACAACCTGCAGAATCTGGCTGGCCAGAAGCGGAATGGATGGATCGCTAGCGAAAACCAGAAGGCAGCTGGCCAATCCACCTCTGAGACTCCTGGCAACCCGTGTGAGTTCTATGCTGGGTCTGCTGTCCCCACCATAGATGGTTCCTCCATTCCCCTTCTGAACTACAACGGCCTTCCGCAACCATGCCTCCCTTACCAGGTGATGAAAACCCCAAACGGCTACATGCTCCAGGATCTAGAGAGTCTCACTCAACAGGAACCTCCGATCCCCAGGGCCGTTCCCGCCATGTGGACTAACCCTTCGGAAGTGACACTTGCAAAATGCCTTGAGAACCGCGAAGGTATTACCAACGTCTACATCAGAGGATTCTTGCCACAGACCACGGACGAAATGCTGCATGCATATGCTGCCCGCTTTGGGAAAATCGATCGTTGCAAGGCGATTGTGGATCTGGACACGGGTCTTTGCAAAGGGTATGTCACAGCAGCCTTTAATGCATTGGTCTCTCACACTAACTCCGCTTCCAGATTCGGTTTTGTCCAGTTTTACAACTTCGAGTCATGTGAGAATTGCATCCGGGGCTTTTTTTATCTTGGATATCAAGCAAGCTTTGCACAAGTACTTTCGATCTATGCCATTCAGAGTTTCGCAAACGCTGACATAGCTCAGAAATCTCGCAATTCTCGCCTAAAGGATCTTGAGGACAGGACGTCGACCAACATCTATTGCACTAACATTCCGATCACTTGGACTGAGGCTGTAAGTACGGTGGCCTCATCCGAAACGACCTTCTAATGTATGCTCAGGACCTTCGTCATCATTTCGAGCCGTACCGTGTTGTCTCCGAAAAGATCAGCCGGGATGAGAAAACTGGCGTCAGCAAGGAGGTCGGTTTCGCTCGGTAAGTGTTCACTTGCTAGGTTATTCCCCGCTGGGACTCAATCTGACTTCATGTTACAGTTTCGAGACACGTGAAATCGCCGAGAAAGTGCTGGGTGAATTCCACAACATCGCCATAAATGGAGTGAAGTTGCTCCTCCGGTTCGCGGACACGAAGGCACAAAAGATGTTGAAGCAGCAAAGCAACGAACGCCGTGCATACCGTGCCGGAGAGTACAACTACTCCGTTGAAGTGGTTCAGGGTTCTACTCCATCTCCTTCTCTGCATCGTCTCCAGCAGACCGCCAATCATCTCAGCCCTAACTCCCAGGTCAGCTATCCATCGCCGGTCGGAGTAGGTTCCACTTGGACTCCTGCGACGTCCATCTCCCCGTCGTATGTATGAAGGATTGTCTGGTACAGATGTCTGAGCGGTCTGACGATGTAAGCAGGTACCAGTTGATGAAAAATCCGGCTAGCAACATGCCTTTCAGCTCATGGTCAACCAAGAACAGTCCAGCAACTTGGGAGACCACCCCGGTGTACCATGGACGACTCTATGACCGTCCTGCCCTGCCAAACTATACTTCTGCTAGCTCCTCCAGGACGGTTATGCCCAGTACTCCATGCGTCAAGGCTCGGTCCCAAGGCTCCAGTCCCCAGAAGGAGAACATGGAGGTTGATTCTCCATCTCCGATCTCCCCCTGCAAGGATGCCCTCATGACTTCTCCAAGGTCTGCTCTTTGAGTTGACGTTTTCAGCTTTGTCTTACCTGTCACATTGCTATTCAACATCCATATTGTCACTGCTCATATGGACCAAAATGCCGTTGTCGTCAACCATGGCAGTCAGTACGAGCATCATGACGTTCTATCTTCCGGATTATTTTACTTCAAGAGGCATCACCCTATCGATTGTATGATCACTGCTCCGGCTCGGCTATTGCTGGTCTTTTTCTCCCATTCCACGTCCCCTTTTTGATTCTTCTCGCTTCTTTTTGTGGTTTTGTTTTCGCTACTCATTGCAGGTTAAGAAGACTGCAAGTGTTATCTTTGCATTAATTTCTCGAGACAGGAGTCTGATGTATGACCAACAGAATGTGTTATATAGAACTGCATATGTTACCGATTCGGTGAATTGAGCAGTGACAAATTCTTTTAGAGATGTGAAAAGGTTCCTGAATTCTCCATCTGTCCAAAAGCGCAAGCTCGCATTTCGTATCATTCAACAGGCGACGGTCGCCTAGTCTAAAAACTGATAAAGGAAAGGTCGGCTCTAGTCAAATTCCGTGGGGTTAGGACATCTTCGGAAATAATGCAAGGTTGTATGAACCGTCTATAGCTCTGCAATGAAGATAAATCAAAAGCCAACCGCTCAGGGTCTGCGGTTTCGGGGGAAGAGAGTGGAAAAGCAGGGGTTAGAGACGAAGATTGCGGAGTAGAGAAAGGGTTGTTGAGGTCTCGCTATACGCAATGGGGCCGAAATGGACTAGCGATGGCCCCAGGCCGATGAATTGCCGCTACTTGCTGCGTCCCAGCCTCTCCTCCTGGTCGTCGGTTAACTCGTAGGCCGGTCGATAGTGCTGAGATTGTGTACCGTCTGCAGCGCCTTGAGCTGGACCGGCGTTGTCGTCCACACGCAACTTGGGATTCGGGTGGGTATCTGTCGTGCCACCCAGACTTGTGTAACCCTGATCATAGAGCGAGCAATACTTGAGACCCAAGTGACGAATGAAAGCCCAAATCTCGGCGTAGTGCCAGTCAATAACCGGGTGAATGCGCATGAAAGCAGGCCATCCGCTGTCGGTAGGATCGAAATGGGTCAGGTTGGCGCCGTGCGGGTCAGTGCGGCGGGTGCCGACGAAGATGGCCTTGATGGACGGGTTGAGGGAGAGGTAGTGCTCGAAGCTTGACTTGAGGGTTGTGCGGGGGGGCTCGGTGGTGAATCTCACGATTGCGAGGTGGTAGGCGCGCGAGGACCACTGGACGAACTCCTCGACGGCGGGGAAGGAATCGGGTGGGAGGGCGTAGATGGCGGGGATGTAGGC